>CAHIKZ030000946.1:4005000-4180000 GCA_903632075.3 Acanthosepion pharaonis
CTGTACGACAATAGCAGGTGACACGGGATCAACATGAAATAAGAGTCAGGCAAGATATGCTGGCACACCAACTGCATACTCCAGATATGACTGCTTCCAAATCGCCCTGTCAAATAGCTTTGTAATTTATGTCGTATAGAACCGATTCGACTAATGCCTCAATCGCGATGTCGACAATATGGAAAAACTGCAAAGGCATGATTATAATGTATGTCTTTTTACCATGGTAATAAAAAAGGATTGGAAATTAATTGTCGGACAGAAGTTATTTTTAGAGGAAGCCATGTTTGAGCAGAGACTCTGTTTTTAAACAGCGTGTATTCTGTCTAAATGTCTACGCGCATGACACGGTACGAACCAGGGCGTCTACTCAAGCAAGAATATCCACTAATAATAATGTTTGAAGTCATAAAAAATGTCGGATTCAAACTAAATTATCTATCTATCTATCTATCTATAGATAGATAGATAGATAGATAGATAGATAGATAGATAGATAGATCCAAACCTCAAAATATAATCAAAGTATAGTTTTGTCCATTTTACGATGAATCCCGTATACAGACAGTGGAAGAGAACTTGAAAAGTTTCTGTCAGACAATTTCCTCGTTTCTCAAAACTCAAGGATCAGCATCGTGGCTACATCTTGTTGATTTTGCTATTTTCATCGATTCCCTGTGGTTGACATTAAGTTTTGCGAGCAAGGCGTGACTTTTCACTTCCTGTGTCAAACTGTAAGCTGACATGTTAATGCCATCGATACATCTGAAAGAAATTTAAGGCCGAATGACTTTACCTGAAGGCGTCTTGTCAATATGCCATGTTATAAATTATGACTAGAAACCAATATTATATATATATATATATATATATATATATATATATGTGTGTGTGTGCGTGTGTGTGTGCGTGTGTGTGTGTATGTCAGAATATATATATATGTGTGTGTGTGTGTCACAATTAAAAAATACTTTCAGATGAACAGCAATTTTTCTTTGAAAATGATTAACACTACAATATTAATTTCGAAATAAACAACACCCTGATGATGACATAGTGCTATGTCGAAAGTACTCTGAAAAACTTACAAGTTAATTTTCTCTCTTTCTATAATAATGACAACAAAAGCTGGTTTATGAATATGCAAGGATCCAATTGAAAATAAATAGTCAAAAAAATATATATATATATATATATATATATATATATATATATATATATATATGTAGTGCACCAGGTTTCTGTATTCGGCCCTTCAAAAAAGTCTGCTTGACCCTCATACGTCGAACCAGACGGGAGAATCGATTTTTTTCGATATATATATATATATATATATTACCTCAATCAATAACCTTGTGTGATTAAAATATCACATGTAAAAAAAGAAGAAAAAATAGTTATGTTTGATTTCTGAGTCTTTAAACTAATATTATGTTAATCTACATAATAACTTCCAACAGTAGTTTTTCTTTTAAAAATTCAATAACGTTAATAGAGGAAGTTTATTTTGAAACTTTGAAAAATTTAACTCAGACTTTATATTGTAGGTTTAAATTGCTTAAAATTTTAATAATATATATATATATATATATATATATATATATATATATATATATATATCATATTTATTCAAATATTATTACATGACTACAATAATAATCAATTTGTCTCATTAACTCTGGTGTCCTGTCATGAGATGGTGTTGATTGCGAAATAAAGATTTTCTATTTCAAAATTCAAAACCCAGCTCAATCCTCCTTAATAGGGAAAACTTTATTACGTAACTTATAAGGACCAATCAGAATACAAGTATATGAAAATTTTAAAAATGTGACAGGGTATTCTAAATATAAACCATTAGTTGATCAAATATCATGTTAGATTAAACTAGAAATCAATATGAAACAATTCAGCTTAAATTTTACGGTAGAATTAAAAATTACAAATTTCAAACTATAAATTAAATCGAGTGTTAGGTTTAAAATGTTACAAAGTTATTCAAAAATGGAACGGAGGAAAAGAAAAAATATATATATATATTGGATCTGAAGTGTCTAACAACTCTGTCACATAGGTATATCTTTCTTACTCGTGCACACATTTTTGTCCATTGTGCAAACCCGAACAATGTTTACCTATTTATTCTTTATCAAAACGAAAGTGCTTGACATAAAATAAAGAGAAATAAAACTTTGATATCCTCTAAATAAAAACAAAGTAAATTACTGAAATGTTTCCGTTCTAACCCACTTTCGAAGATTTTTGAAAAGAGCAAGCATAAGATGTAGCTCGTGGAAAACATTTCTACTTGGACTGATAACTTTTCAGCACACCCTTCTATTTGTATATTCATATATATATACATACATACATACATACATACACACACACACACACACATATATATATATATATATATATATATATATATATGAATGGTAATACTCATTTTGAAAAACTGGGATGGCTCAACTTGGAATATAACAAATTGATGTCGGATTAAAATATTGGAAAAAAAAAAAAAAGAAAGAAACAAAGGACATAACACGAATCCTCTCGTCAAGTAAATGAGTTCCAAGTCCAAAGAAAAAAAACTCAAACAAAACGAGTAAAAAGACTAAACGTAAAGTGATCAATGCACTAAGCAGAGCAAAAATTAAAATAATCCTAAGGAGCCAAGCAAACTTATCTAGGTTTCACCTAAACAGATCTTCAGGGTAAAACTGACTAATATATATATATATATATATATATATATATATATATATATATATATATATATATACAGGGTGTCCATAACGTTCGTGCGCAAAAAAATTTATAAATTTATAATTTTATTTGTATTTGGCATAGGAATAATTGGTAAAAAGGATTAGAAAGAAGTAAATCTATATTTTTTAACGTTTTATTGAAATTTTATTTCAGTTTCCACGTGTCCTCCATCACTAGCAATACAAAGGTTAATACGATTTTGCAAATTTGTAAGTCTGATGAAGTGGATCGTGATTAGATTTCCAATGTAATAAATTATAAACATGAAATCATTATTATTTGTTCATTTCATATTATAATTCTTACTCTGTCTAATACATAGAGCTCTACCTTGTTTTTATCCTCTTCGATTCATACATACATACATATATATATATATATATATATATATATATATATATATATATATATATATATATATATGGTGTCCATAAATTTCGTGTTAACTTTAAAAAAATTATAACTTTAGTTGTATTTGCGATAGAAATAATTTGTAAAAAAGAATTAGAAAGGAGTAAACCTACATTTTGTAAGGTTTTATTGAGATTTTATTTATTTAAGTTTCTACAGATATCCTCAGTCATTAGCAACACAAAGGGTAATATGATTTTGCAGTTCACGGAAAACATTTGCCAACTGATTTACAGTAATGCCTGAAAACACATTCGTTTTTTTAGCCATACTTAGAACTAGTTATATTAAACTTTATAACATTTTTTCTAGATTATTTCTATCGCAAATACAAATAAAGTTATATTTTTTAAAGTGCACATGAAATGTATGGACAGCATGTATATATATATATATATATATATATATATATATATATATATATATATATATATATATATATATATATATATCATCGCTATGTATTATATATTCATTTATCAGAAAAGTTTACGTCATAGCACATAAACAATATTTTATATGCTCCCAAAACACTTTTCTATTAAACAATTTAAGAATTACTTGCATAAAATCCAGGAATGTTTATTGCAATTTAAATGAAATCTCATTAAATTAAACTAAGAACTGAAATGAACTCCATATTTGCTTTATCTAACCTTTTGTAAACACACGTTGTTAAAAATACGGGAAATATTTTCTTTCTTTTTTTAATAAGAAAAAAAAATTCATTTTCAATTGTACCAAACCCAGTCGGTAAATGGAAATAAAAAAAAACGAAATACTATTCTGGGTTGGCTGAAAACAATATTTCTTTACATTTTATTGTCTTTTCTTTAATAAAATTCTTCAGAATTAGAATTAAATTCATTCTTTTGAATAACCGAGAATTAATAAATAAATCTACGTAAAGCATAACATTAATCATCACCAACATACATACATACTCCTTCTCTTGTTCTTTCTTTCTAATAGATAGATAGATAGATAGATAGATAGATAGATAGATAGATAGATAGATAGATAGGTAGATAGATAGATAAAACCAGATAGATAGATAGATAGATAGATAGATAGATAGATAGATAGATAGATAAAACCAGGTTGATAGATAGATAGATAGATAGATAGATAGATAGATAGATAGATAGATAGATAGATAAAACCAGGTTGATAGATAGATAGATAGATAGATAGATAGATAGATAGATAGATAGATAGATAGATAAAACCAGGATGTTGATAGATAGATAGATAGATAGATAGATAGATAGATAGATAGATAGATAGATAGATAAAACCAGGTTGATAGATAGATAGATAGATAGATAGATAGATAGATAGATAATGAATTCTTTTTCTTCTCCGTGCCGTGACCCTGTAGAAGTGAGTATGAAATTATATTTACTGACAACAGCCTCTTTGAAAGGACTTAAACAAAAATAGACATAAATAAAACTAGACTTAACTAGCCACATACATAGATAGAAACAGTGGGGCACCTCGAGGCGGTGTAATGGTTACCAAGCTTGGCTCGCTAGAACAATTACGACTGAGTAGTGTGTTCGATACTCATTGGGTGCCCCCTAATTTCGGCCTTGTGCCACATCTAAGCTACGCTTGGAAAATCACTACATAGATAGAAACAGAAAGAAATAGCTAAATACATAGATACAAAAATAGAACGAAAGAAACAGAATGAGAAAGAAAGAAAGAAAGAAAGAAAGAAAGAAAATGAGATAGATCGTCAATGACAAGATAGATAGATAAATAGATAGATAGAAACAGAATGACACAGATAGATAGATGGGTCGCGGATCTAATCCTTTCCAACATCCTCTCGTATATTCATGATATATAGCGGCTTGATTTTCAACTAATCTCTGTCTAAACTGTGTTAAAAGAAATGTTTATTCACATTTTGTAATTATGCTTTCAATCAATCTATGGTATTTACAATTAAATCTAAGTATGTAAAAACTCATCGTTATTATAGTTCTTTGTATGAACTTCAGCAAAGAAAAATATTTTATTGAGATTTCTGGAAAAAGCAATTAAACGAAAACCTTTATCAGAAAAATATTGTTGAAAATATTAAAGAAGAAAAGAAGGAGAAAATTATGCAAGATGTTTGTTGTGATCATTTCACCCAAGCAAGGCGATAAATCAACTATGATGCATGTGTTTGTTTAAAGTGAGGGAAATTGAGAAAACTTTACTGAGGAGAAAAGTCAATAAAAGATCACCTTTCAAGGACTCAGAAGGTGACGATTGACGCTGCATTTACATTTTGGAAGATCGTAAGGAAAGCAACAATCCCGAAATGATTTCCACAAGTGAGAAGTCTAAGAGAAGACACTATTAGAATCGACGTGTCGTTATATCAAGGAATTTCACCGGTAAAATGGTGAGTCCTCTCTGCCAATCTATTACTAATTTTAAATTTGTGATATTATGGTACCAAAGGGGAAAGCTCATCAGAACAATTGCCATGAAAATATTTTAGAAAAGTCACAGGTATGCCATATTTATGATAAATTTTACAAAGTATATAATGACATTCTATGAATAATTAAACAGAAAATATATTTGTATGGAGTATAGAAGTATTTATTAGCACTGACATCTGCTCACCGATATCTACATGACATGATACGTTTCCTGTAGAGATCTGATGTTATCTTTACCATTCCTCTTCGAGATTTTCACATAAATCTTTTAGAGTGTTTCAATACGTGTCTTTATTTCCTATTAACATTCTCAATTTCTCGATGGGAATTTAGTTGGAACTCGCTTCAAGTCTTCTCATGATTTCAATGTTCTCTTCTTCAAAATAATTTTTAAAACTTTTTTTTAGTAGTGCGATAATGTTTTATCCTTCATAAAAAATGTCTGTCTGGTTATGTTATTCTTGAAAAGGAAAGATATGTTGTTGCACTAGTTTCAATTACACTTTAATATGTACTGTCTCATTAATTAACACATTCGGTCCAACAATTTCAAAAAGAGAATCTCCACAACATCACCACACACTCCATCACTTTAAATAGCTGACTTTGACACACTTGGATCTATTAAACAAACTTTTTGCCATCAGTTCCAAATAGATTGAATTTGATCGCTGAAATAAACTTTCAAACAATTATTATCCTTCCTAAACAACGAGCTCTTCTGTCGATATTCAAATATCACTGCCCTAATTTGCGTCATACTTTTATGATTTGTAGAACAATTTTTATCCAAATTCGTTCGTTGATATCTCTTGAAATTTCTGCTACATTCTTGAAGGTATAATTCATACCAAGTCATTTGATCAAACTCTACTCCATAAATTTCATCATACGGGGTTGACTACCTTTTATTTTATTATAGAGTATATTTTGTTTCCTCGTACAATCTGTGGAACTGCTGAACGGGAAGAGTTATTTTGAAACTGCATAGATATATCAGAAATATTCATCTTGATAGTTCCTTTTCGAAGAGTTTCAAATTAATTTGATATATTTCTGATAACAAAAGCAGCTCATGAAGCATTACTATTTATCGTTTAATAAGTTTAATATTGCTATCTGCAATTCAGAAATTTCTAGGACGCAACAAAAAAATGAAACCATCCCTGAGCCAATTATTTATCCAAATAAAGTTCTACCAAAAAGAACATTTTCCATAACGACTTTCGATGAAATCTTTTATGCATATTTGCTATTTCCATACATTTTAGTTGGCACATTCTGTGAATTAGATCTGCATCTTTAGCAGAAGTTCCTTGACATACAAGTGGGGTAAAATTGTGTAATATTCCAATGTATTTCTCTAGTTTCCTAATCAGTAGTTGCAAATCCATATCAAAACTTTCGATAAACTGTCTAAAACTCATTTTTTTTTGTTTCTGTTTCATTCGGGTACTTTCTATTGTCGCTGAAGAAGTAATTTATTTCTGTATGGTAGAGAATAAAATTAATTCTTCCGGTAATAAACTTATTGTCTCGTCTATTTTACTTTCATATGTAACTTTCCATAAATGCATGGATGTAATTAACCTTTGTCTCTGATACTGAAAACATTTAATGTTTGATAATGATCAAGACGTTGGAATGATAATAATAATTGTGATATCAGTTGTTTTCTTAAAAAGAAACATTCGAAATTTGTTGACCCAGAAGCCAGGATTTCTGATGATAATTTTTTTTTCAAAATCATTCTCTTATAACAAATTCCAGGAAAATAAGGTTTATGAATTTCAGAAGCTGTTATCTCCCTTTTCATTACTGATGGTAGTGTTGGTGGGGCGTCCTTTCTAACATTTTATTTTAAAGTCAATATCTTTATTATGTCATTATACACTCTTCGAGTTTAGTCATCGCTGCTGTTGAAGATCCTCAAGTTATGTCGTCGTGTTATTTGGTACAGGGCTTTGTGATTATGTAAGGATTGTCCATTTGTAAGAAGAGAGTTGGATTTGCCAAAAGCCTCAGGTTTCAATCGTTCAAACCCATTTTTATTCCAGGATCTGAGAAAGCGATCGTATACGGCAGACAGTTTAGCTATTACTGTACGCGTTTGGGGCTATGCATGAAAAGTACTTGAACAATAAATGAAAAAAATGACCATCGAACAGTTTATCTAACAATTTTATTTAGATGTCCAAAAACAAGAATATTAGAAAAGATATATACATCGCATTTTTGTTTTGGGAAACTTCATTAGTGATGTTATTATTCGCGTATAAGAAGGGGTTTCGAGTCTTGCAGTCGATACCGATTTAATATTAAATTCTGTGCCATTCGTCGGCTACAATTATTCTCATCAAACTAATTACATTCCATCGCCGCCGCCGACCGGATCCCGAACTACTGCCAGTTACGATGAACGGATGTTCCCTCGAGGAAGGGCCGTGCCTTGAGAGAATAATGTGCCTCAATTTCACACCTGATCTCAAGAAGAACGCATACATACGATCCATCGCAAAAGATGCAGGTAAACTGATCGGATTCCTGTACTGTTTCAGTAAGTATTTGAGTCTTCATGCTAACTTCTACATTTATAAGAACCAGATCTAGCATAAAATGGACTAATGTCATATTTGGGCGGGAGCTATTCAGTCGTCCCTTTCCATTCTTTATAGAGAGTAAAATTGTCTCCGAGTCCTTGAAAGAGAAAAATTAGTTTCTAACCTTCAACTCTCTCTCTCTCTCTCTCTCTCTCTCTCTCTCTCACACACACACACACACACACACAGGCGGAATGTGATGAGCCGCTCACTTCCCTATCGTTACTTTCAGAGAAGTTGCTTAGACGAACGTCATTAGCTGGTGTCACCCGGTCTAACCCTCAATGCTATAACCCGCCATGCCACTTAAATTGTAGCAAACCACAAACATTCCCGCCATATTTTATTGGTGATAAGCAAATTCCACTCGAACTGATTCTTGCCACGAACCACTGGTCTGTCGCGCAGACTCACAAGTGTATCTTTCCTCGATTACCAAATATTAACCTGTTCAAATCCAAGTGTCATCTTCGCCTCCTGTTTGTACAAAGTAAACTACCTCTTAACCATCTGCCTCTAATGTCTCCCTAGCCTTGTATAATATATATATATATATATATATATATATATATATATATATATATATATATATATATATATACGTTTGAGAGAGAGACCATGGATTTGCGCCCAAAGAGTTATGCCTCAGCTGCTGACCGCTGTGCAGTACAGACCCACACGAAAGTGACAGTGTGGATTGCAACGAATGCATGTGAAGATTCCTTCTCCTGATGTCGCTGTGTTGTTTTCTTTCCGTCGAACACGCTTCTCTCCGCTTTTTATTTGCATGAGTGCATCACTCTCTCTCTCCCTCTCTCTCTCACTCTCTCTCTCTCTCTCTCTCTCTATATATATATATATATACGTATACACACACACACACACACATATATATATATATATATATATATATATATATATATATATATATATATTTGGGATCAAATATGGTTTGGCATCCTCCCTTCTTTTATTTGCGTTCAAGTCATCTGAAGATCGCGTAAGCGTGAAACTCAGGTTACGACTAGGGCCATCCTTTCATAAAATTTAATATTGTTAAGTATTTGTCTCTGTCTAGGACATCTAGACTTTGAGCACTTTACTGAGCAGATTAATTTGCCTTTAATACTTTTTCTCTTTCTCTTTTCAGTATTGTGGTTTTTGTTCCAAGCTTTATCTGGACAAGAGTTTTAGGTTTTGGCAAGTTGTCCATCGGTCCCATCAACGACTTTTCTTTTCTTTAAATATATATATATATATATATATATATATATATATATATATATATATATTTGTGTATAAGTCTAAGTGCGTAGGTATGCAGAAAATAGAAAAAGAACACGTTGGGTGCATAATCCGGGGTTCCTTAGTATTTTCGTTTTTATTTTAAGAAGACAGTGCTCCATACAGAAGTAGAGCTTATATTATGATAATATTTTTGTTTATTCTTAAAAAAAAAAATATATATATATATATATATATATATATATATATATATATATATATATAGACAAGTACGAAGGGTGGTTAATTAATTTGAACCTTTTAAACTTTTTATTCTACAATGTACATTTAACATCATCACTTGATAAGACACCAGAGATGTTGAAACAAAAAGTGATTTTATATTTATGTAATAATTTTTAAATAAATAATTATATATATATATATATATATATATGTGTGTGTGTGTGTGTGTGTGTGTGTGTGTGTGTGTGTGTGTGTGTGTGTGTACAGAATGAATGAATGGATTTATTTGAATCCTTCATTTTTATTATTTTAGACATTATTAACGTGTCCACTATAGTAAGTTTTGAAATGGAGATGCTTCAATTTTAATATAAAATGATAAAAAATATTGCAAGAATTTATTTGCCAGTTCAAAAATCGTGTTAAAATTGTTGAAACAGATAAGGAAGTTTACATTAAATTGTTTCATACCAAACAGCTTCTGATGAGTTATCCTCTTCTCCTTGCGTTTGTTCCGTTTATATTACTAGAAAGAAAAATGGCCGTACATGCGAAAGTAAGCAACAAAGAACAATCGACTGAAGGATCAAATTTCTTTTAGCGAATCTAGATTAATATTTTTGTGAGAGTATATCTCACAAAACAGTGACACATTATTACTTAGGTGTTTTCCATTTTATCTGACAATTATCCAGATATTTTGAGGAAATCATCTAATATCATAGAAGATGACAAGTTGTAAACATGGCGCTTAATGAAAATCGGAAGTTGATTCGTCACCAAAATCTTAAACGTCATGACCATTAACAATATTATGAAAATAATTTTTCTTTCATACTGCTCTGGAATCAATCAGTTGTTGGAAGGCACACATTGTGAAAATACAATTCAATTAAATAAAATATTTAAGCGAAAGAAAGGTGAGAAAATAGTTTGCTTTTAAATGTGTTTAGTTGTAATTTTGTTTAGCTCAATTGAGATGACACATCGCATTGTTAACGGTTGGCCATCTGTGGAATATACAGATGAATTCTTACATTTTTTTATCTCTTCTCGCTAGCTAGTTACGTTTCGTTCTGCAGAAGAATGCTGAAATTTCCGTGGGAGGAGCTGGACTGATAAGTCCTTGAATGATTGTGAAGCTTTTCGTAGCCGAGCGATAAAATCACACCAGAGCAGGCTGCGGTTTTTCATGCAAATCTTTCCGGATGACAAATTTTCTTTCATAAATTTTCCCTTGTGTGCAGGCCCGTTGATAAAATAAATACTATTTGAAATAAGACGGAACGTCTACTCAAATATGGATTGCCAGTATATCTTACTTATTATAAAACGCAGATTGTGTGTGTGTCTGTAACGTTTATATATTGGATCGGATTTCCTACATTTTTCAACCGATTTCAACAAAACTTCACAGAACTACATAAAATTACTTTGTGGTGGTTCTAACAGCGCCAAAAATGGGAAAAATATAATTGTTTTTGGAAAAAATCAATTTGAAAACACGATTAAGAGACATCGTGAAAATGGAAGGGGGACAACTCACATCGGGTTGTTTGTGTGTGTGGGTTACTTTAAATATGGGAGCGGATTTCCTATATTTTTCAGCCGATAAAACAAAACTTCATTTTTTTTTTTTTTTTTTTTTGGTAGGTGTTTTTATTCTCTTGCACACTTTTTTTTCTTTTATTTTAACATTCAGAATGCTTTAAAAATTCCATTTACAAGACAATTATTTATAATAACATTCTATTCAATCAGTAGACTCATAATGATTGAAAACAATGTTTTTGTTTGAGTTTGGGTTTGACCAATTCGTAAAAAAAAAAAAAAAAAAAAAAAACTAATTAAGACATGTGTCAACCTTAAACAATAATCTTTGTCAATTTTATTTTTCAGTCTTTATGATGGTCGATACTTGATCTATCGCTTACTGTTACATCCCCGGGCAACGCCGGACTCTACTGCTAGTATTAAATAAAAGTTTCAGTTATCGTAAATTGCGACATACAAGTTGATCTCAAGATTCTTACCTCTTAAGCTTATACATACCATATAGGTCGAACCCAAACATAATGTATGCTACCAACGACTCAAAATTCGACCCAAAATATTTATGCTTGAAAATACAACTTGTACGTCATAATTTACGGTATCGGACTTTTAGGGTTCAGGAGAAAAAATATTAGTCATGATTATACAGGGTAGCCACTGAAAGACTGAATGATATGAAACAAAAATAACTTTTCCAAATAAATGATTATCTTGGGGCTATGAAGTTTAGATCATTTGAATCTTGTATGGAAACATTTTTATATCCAGTTTCAGAATCTTCTGAAGCGATATTCTGGCAATGTCTGGTTAAGAAAATCGACGACTCGTAGAAAATGATAGAAGCTTCCATCGCTGCTTCAGTGTGCACATTGCGCTTAGGACCTCTTTCGGGAAGATCACCGACTGATTCTGTTATTTCAAATTGGATGATTTGGTTCCAAATCATATTATCGCTAGAAGATACTCTGACATTAAAATTTCGTCGGTGTTTTATTTAAGTTTAAATAATTGATCTTTCAATGGAATAGAAAATCTTAATGAGTGTTACTCGTTACTGAAATTCATACACTGCCATTTTAATCTCCAAGGGATGCTCTTTAACCTGCAAGAAACAGAAGAGAAAAATAATGACTTTTTAAACGCCTTAGTTTTTCAGTGGCCACCCAATATATGCATATATGAAGACACAGGTATCTTGAGATATATGTATATGAAACTGAAATATATGTACGTATTAAATATATATATATATATATATATATATATATATATATATATATATATATTGTGTATATTTAGGCAGCAATTTGTCATTGATGCATGCTTCATTAAATAATATAGGTAAGAATTGTCTATTTTAAGTAAGTTCCTTTCATATTGTCTATTAAGCTTAAGAACATTATCGTTGAAGAAAATGGAAGGAAATCACCATATTGATACATCTTTAAATCCAATCTAAACTTTCGGCTTATATAAGCCATTATCAAAGATGACAATTACTTTTCAATATATCAACCAATACACGGAACAATAATGATAGACTGTTTTGTTGCATGAAAAATTTCAAGGCAAGGACTAACTAGTGTATACGAGACTCGGAATATAGTATTTATATATATAGTATATATATAGTACACAATAAAATCCCAAATTAACTTATATGAGGAATAGACCTATTTCAACCTATCGTCTGTCTGAAACAGTTAAACGGATAAATTATGTATTAATTTTCCGATAGCAGTCACAATTAAATTTCTAATTCCTACAAGAATTCAGTCGATATACCGGGGTTGAATAACACTGAGGAATTTTCGTCGGCTGAAATAGGTCTATTTCCCATATGAGGTAATTTGGATTTTATTGTGTACTACATTTGGTCTATCATAATAAATACATTGAGCTGTTTTTGTGGATTAGTTTTAATATTTTATATTACTAGGATCCACTTGGATTATATACCAACGGATTATATATATATATATATATATAAGTAAACATAGAAGCCAGCACTTAGAGGCCACTGTTTATTTCATGCTAGATGCAATCGTCAGGCCTAACGATTGCATATAGCATGAAACAGACTGTCGCCTCTAAGTGTTGACCTCTATGTTCACTTTTATATTTGCACATGCTTTATCTCTGATATTGAGCACTTTATCCCATAAATATAGCACATCTTAAGACTATATTTCTTCAAATATGTATATATATATATATATATATATATATATATATATATATATATATATATTGTATGCTTATGTATATGCAGATGAATAATCATATGATACCTGTTCACACACATACACACACACACGGATACATATATATATATATATATATATATATATATATATATATATATATATATATATATATTGTTTTTACACATTTTGTTGTAAAAAATCAGCCTTTAAAATTATTAATAAATTTACTTTCCATAATCATAATCCGTGTGCTATATTTTTATGCTTTTAAATGCTTACTTATATTTTTTACCCTCTTCTTATCTATCTCTACCTATCAACATATAGATATATATATACACATTCACACATACGCCCACATACGCACGCACACACACACACATATATATATATATATATATATATATATATATATATATATATATATATATATATATATATATATATATATATATATATATATATATATATATATATATATGTATGTATGTATGTATGTATTCAAGTCTTTTAACGTAATGTTGACTTATATTTTCCTGTTTTAACAAATGCAACGATTCTAACACAGCCCCACCATATTTTACCCTTCACTGTTCGGATTTCTTTGAGAAAGAAACGGGCACATCTAATCGGTTCACGCTTATTTATTGTCGCTGATTTAAAAGAATAAAAAAAAGGATTTAAAAGTAAAATAAAATGCATTCTATTTGTGTCGCAAAATCCACCTTGTATTCAGGTGTTTTTTTTTTTACATGAAAACATTTTTTTTTAAATTTTCCTCTATTTACTGTCTTTCTTTCTATTTTAAAGTGCCATCTATATTGTCGACCGTTTAACAATGTATGCCCTCACCCCACCTCATGTCACTATCTGCATTGAATCGAGAACAAAAAAACCGCAACCAATCCGAATAATTCCTGCTCTGTCATAAACATGACAATTTGTTTTTGCTTTCGATACAATAACGCATTTTTCTCTGCTTTTTCAACCTATTGAAATTTTCAGTTCACTTATTAAAATTGTGAAAGTTATTTGCAAATGGGATGAAAAGATTCTTTTTAAGCATGTTTATTCCCAGTAGAGTTTTTAATGTTTTTATATCATATTTATATATTTCGTTGTTTTAGTTGAACTAGAATTTAATTTAAAATTCTCTTCTAATGATAGCAGAAGACGTTCCTTCTGCAACAGAAATTTTAGATAAATGACGTACTTGCAAAGAACGAAATGTATGTATTTTCATGCTGGCGATAAATAAACGTTGAACCATAAACCTACAAATATAGATTTTCATGGGTATATGTAGTCATTCACATAAAATGAAGAATGCTATTTGTCTATACATTAAAAGTTAATTTTAAAACAAGGAAAAGATTAGCATTTATATTAGATCATTACAAATGTTCATGCCCAATTAGGAAATTAAAACAAAATTTTACAGACGCGCAAATACAAATATATAGCCTCCATTGTTTTTAGCAATTATCTCCCATCGTTCTAGAAGCTTGTTGGTGCAGTTTTCGAAGAAACGCTATATTCTTTTTTTGGAAGAATGTTATTGTTTTCAACTTTCTGTACAGAGTCAACTTTTCTTCATTTAAATTGTTCTATAAAGAACGGATCGATGGAGCCAAACGAAGAGAATATGTTGGGTGATGGAATGTTTCCCATTTCAAATATTTAATCTTCTCTTGTCTCATGTGGTGCTATGTGTGTCGTGGTGGAAAATGACACCATTTTGATTTCTCCTAATCGGGCGTTTTTCTTGATCCTAATTCTCTGCAAATGATGAAATGTACTTGATATCAATTTTCAGATTCTTAGCAACCTGTTCAAGCGAAATATTCGGTTTATTCTCCACGATGGCAAGCTGAGCGTCGGAAAGTTGCTTGGAACGTGGTTGATAATTTAGGGTAAAATCACACTGAAAAAAATCTACTAAAACACTTTTTGACCGTCCAAAGAACCTAAGCAGGTTCCAAATAAACCTTCTTCATGTTTTTTGTCCCAGTTCCTACGCTTACTCCTTTGCGAAATTCATTGATTATAATATACCGAAAGTTCATGTTTTCCTTCTCCATCTTTATTGAATTCATGCAAGGTACAATGTAAAACACACTAGAAATCGGCACTAAAAGAAACGCTAATCTGAAGTTGCGATCATCAATATAATACTAAAAGTCTCTGATTGCGTGTGCTCTTGCGTGTTGCCTCTGTCCGCATAAAGATTTAAATTCATCTGACAACTATGTATATTTGAGCGCTTCATTTAAAAAGTAATAATGTGATTTAAAAGATATGAATAAGAATTATAAGATTTAAAAATACGAATAGGTATTTTGATTTTAACTTTCAGTAACATTCTTCAAACAGACAATTTTTTTTATTAAAATATTTTAAGTTAAAGACAGACACAAAGATATCCCGTTTTGCTATTTCGTCCATTTGTTTGAAAAGTAATTATTTATGTTAACGATTTCTTTAAACAAAGGCTATTTTAAATATTTTAAAAGAATATTTTTTGGCATATTTAAAAAATTACTTTTAACTTAATTTGAAATTCAAGTTTATCCCGGAAGTTCTATTAAATGCAGTAACCAATCAGTAAAACACGAACGAATTAAAAATATTTAACTGAATCGTAATTAAATGTTGAAACCAACTTCAATTTTCATTAACTTTATCTTTCAGTGACCAAACGGGCCACGGGTAATCTAGTTTTATATTAGCAATGAACGTCGGATAAAAACTTTTGCAATGATCTGATATTGCAGTAATATTATCTGTGAGCTCTAGCAATTATCATGTCACGAACCTGAGTGTGGTCTCTTTGCATTCTGCCTAACTTGAAGGTTCATTTTATCATGGTGCGCAAGCAAAGAATCACTGATATGGTGGATAGTGCATTCACTTGAGTAAAGAAACAAAGAAATATAGAAACAAAGTCATTATTTCCGATACAAGCCTTTGCTGATAGGTTAAATGCTCATACAAAATTTTGATGTGTTCGTTTTTTTTCGCATTGATAGGATAATACATTTTTGTTGACGTCTCTTTAAGTTTTCTTTGAACGTCATTTTTGTCATGACTTCACCAAACGCTCAGTTTCCTGCTTCAATAATGAATTGTTTCATTGCACATGTCAAAACCATCATAGTCATTGGGTGATCAGCAACAAATCCACAGGAGGGATACCCCTACATATCCGTACTATGGCACGATGCTAACTTTGTCAGCAGTCTTGATATCGCATATCCATTCGTCACAGAATGATAATTTCGTAACGAATTATCTTATGCTTATGATTATTTTCATATTAAAAAGCCCAAGAGACACTCATGGTAGAGAGAGTTGGTTGAATTGCTGAATTTGGTTGATACAACGGCGTATATGAAGTAAGTAAGAAGTATTTATTAAGGCGATACCTAGGACAAATAACGATTGATCTTAGACTTGGAGATGTTCATATTGATCAGGGAAGCATCTCTTGGGAGTCTATTACACAAAGTAACCGTTCTGGGGAAGAAACTGAGTGAAACTTACTTCCTATCAATGAGATGCGAAAGGATGAACCGACCTTGTGTATGGGGCATAGCGCATTTTAGCTGTGAATGTCTGAACTGGTGGAATTGGTTATACATCCTTATCGAGGATTTGGCAGGGAAATTCGCAGAGAATTGCGATAGGTTAGCAAAATTTCGTCTGTAAGAAAGGGGTGAACAATGATGTATCAACCTTCACATATATCAATCAAGACACCCGGGTAGTAAAAACACTTCTATGAATATGTACGAGGATTGACACGCAGGGACGTTGTCTGGTGGGTCCTGCAAACCCATGTTTTCCACAACTGAAGCTAGCTTCCTCGACAAGACCAATGTAAATGATCTCTTATGAATCTATTGTTTACAGCCAAAACAGAAGACAGTGTTTCTACGAACACCTGACTGACCGACAACACCTGACCAGATTCGTGAGTCTTGCAAGAATTTCATATTAGCAAATATATTCATAATTTATATCATTTACAATTTGATTCTTAGACCATTTCTTTCCAGATATCTTTTCCAAATATTTAGTTTCCTTTTGATCCTTGATTTATACGACAATCACCACGGGATCAATGAGGTAAACCGCTTCCAACAGGCAGCCATATTTGAACACTTGAGGTCGAGATTTGTTTGATGTACAGCATTAGTTTAAATTCAGATGAGTGCATGAATCTTCGACATGCACTCTGCATAAGACATTACTGTGCGTAGTCCGAATGAGATAGATTTATTAATCCAAAACCTAAATTCTATAATGACCAACACTTCACTCCTATTTGAGGATCGCTGTTAAACGCTTTCTCAAGATCTCCTGACACTCTTTAATAACATAAATCGTGTCAATATTCCTAAAAACAGGCATAAAACAATCTGCATATCATAAATTTTGACATAATTCTGGATAAACCCAATCACATACTGGCTTACGGCCATACCACATTGAAACATTGGTTTCTCTTACAAACAAAGTCATTAATTTGAAGTTAAACAATGTCAAGCCTGGACAGTACCTAGATGCGGGTCCCTTTAGGAATACCAAGTCTTGTAAGCTTGGATGTGCGGGTGGTGTAATGAATAACGGTACGAATTAGAAATCGGAGAGCCGAATTCCAATTCCATTCGAATTCGTTATATTCACTTACGCGCAGATACCATCGAGAAATGTATGAATTCAGATTTTTTCCTCCAGTTATGGGGGAATTAGTGTTAGGGGACCTTACCCATAATAACATAATGAACTATTCCATACGTAATAAATACTGCGCCTCAAGAGGAAGCAGAGAGTTCCGCGTGAAGTCTGGGATTCCGTCTGAAGTCTAGAGTTCAGTCTAAAGTCTGGAGTGAGGTCCGTCAGGAGTCTGTCAGTCAGTCAGTCAGAGCGAGCGAGTCAGTCAGTCGAGTCAGAGGCAGTCCAAAACAGAGTCGCTTTCAGACAATTACTACTAAACCTGATTGTTCGTACTAACATTTTCTACCTCTCTGTATATATTCCTGTTTGTAATATATCTGTGTTATTCCATATCCGTATTCGAGTTCTTCTTTATTGGTTCTACCTTGGACTATCACCGTGGTACAAGGAACCGGACCATAACAATTAGTATTAGTAAATCATTAATATCTGCAAAAATTCTCAGAATCTAAAATATTTTCTGGCTTTAAATAACTTGCAAAAGATTGATAAACCGTAAAAAAGAAACAAAATCAAATTGATCATATCATGAATAAAATTACGTAATAGGAATCAAAGAAACAGTACTTGCCTGTTTTAGTTGTACCCCCATTTTCCTTTGTTCAAATAAATTATGATACTTTCTCTCCCCACCAAAAAAACAGTTTCCCTTTTTAACACTTCAACGATGGTGTTAGGAGATCGTCAACGAGATTTAAACATTTAATCCCAGCAGCAATTAAGATCTCCATAGGGTTTGGTAACTTCAACCAACATCAGCTACCATTTGAAAAGAAATGCACCGAGTTGGACCGATAACAAGTTCTGAAGGAAACAAATTGTTCGGGTTCGGAAGAAATTTCCAGTTCAGTAATCGGTGGCAGTGTTCTTTGGAAGCCTTTCGCTTCGTTACGTAGTGCTGACGCGTAGCTTTCCAGAATAATCTTTGGTCTATTGTCCACCAATGACATAGATTTACGCTTTTCATTTATTGCACAGTATTAATCATTTCATAACTCTACTCTTTAATATCAGAGGACTCAGCTTCCTCAGCTGATTTCTTGACACCAAAAACTGACCGCTTTTCTGCCATTTTTCGTTGCAAGGTAAATTTATTTACTCTTGGCATTTTTCAGCAATTTTGTCTTCACAGATACTTTACTAACACCATCGGTCTAATACTTTGCAGGTTTCTTTTTCTCGTCCAATCACACAACTCATCTGTGGTTCTCAAAAGATACGATTTCAACACTTTCCAAAATGTTGAATATTTAGCAGAGGATATTTGTGGAAAGGATTTCATTTAATTGGAAGCGAAAGGGGGGGTCAAGCAGTATCCAGTCATTCAGGATCGAAATGCTTTTTATGAATCTTTTGATATTTTGGACATTAACAGGAAACTGGGGTACATTTTTCGACAAATACTTTTTAAGGAACTTTCCTCACCTAATAGGCTTCAAATCTTTTACAAGGCAGGAATTAGGTTTACTGACGAAAATATAATCAATTTGACTTTTCGAATCAACAGAAGTAACTGACAAGATGATATTCATGCTTGCGGAAGAATGGGTGGGCTAGAATCAATTCAATAGGGACTGCAAATTCCAGCACCCTCTCGCCTTTAGTGTTTCGTTTTCCAAACCCATGGATACTTTCATGTGCAGCTGCACCTGAACCAATACATCTATTCCAATCCCCACAAGGAATCAGAATCTCTTGATCAGAGGGTCTTTATGTAACACCCACCAGATAGTCATAAGTGGATTCTTTTTCAACGTGTTCTTATCTGGACTGAGAAGCATATATTAAGAATACGGTAAGAATTTTCTCTCTAAACGATTTCTTAAAGAGCACCATACGATAAGAAACATCAAACACCTTTGCAATCCATTTTATAACTACAAGAATGAAGATATAAAGGACAAAAAATAAGGAAAAGTCAGAAAATGCCAAAAAAAAAAAAAATGGCCAAAAAGTAGGAAGCAGATATGGAAAAAGAAAGTAATATTAGAAGAGAAACAATTCCTTCTAAAATGTAAGTCGAAATAGGAATGAAATGAGAAAGTTAAAAATGATAAAAATTAAATAAATGGAGAGACATTTGTAATAAATTTAGTGGATGGAAAAAGCAGAAAAATACTATATAAGATTTATTAAAATGAATAAGATTCAGATGAGAAAAAGCATAAAAGAAAAAAAGTCATTAGTAAAGAAATATAATTAAAACGAGTAAAAAGAAAAAAGATAGATCAATGAAAGAAAGAAAGAAGTGAAAAGAAAAGCAGTTTAAAGAGAGAGAATAAGAAAGAAAGAAAGAAAGAAAGAAAGAAAGAAAGAAAGAAGGTTCTTACAAAGTGAGTGAAACGAATCAATAAAAGTAAGTAAAAAAGACAAAAAGAAATGAAATGAAAAGAAAAGAAAGAGAGGCATACAAAGAAAGAAAGTAATAAAGAGATGTTTCAAAGCGAGGGAAACGGATCAAAGAAAGAAAGTATAAACGAAATAAAGAAAGAATGGAAAAGAGAAAGAATGAGAAATTTTGCATGAAAAAGAATGAAATGAAGAAATTATGTAGGAAGGAAAATGGCGAAATTGTAAACAAATGTAATTAGTGAAGAAAAATTAATAAAATGAGTAAAAAGAAAAAGATAGATGAATGAATGAAAGAAAGAAAGAAAGAAAGAAAGACACTTCAAATAGAGAGATTAAGAAAGAAAGAAAGATCTTACAAAGCGAGTGAAACGGATCAAAAAAAATAAAGTAAAAAAGAAGAAAGAATGAAAGAGAGAAAAAGAAAAGAGAACGAATGAAAAACTTATGAATGAAAACAAGAATGAAAAAATGGAATGGAAAAGAAAGAAAGACAGTTCAAAGGAAAAGAGAAAGAATAAAAAGGAAAGATGTAAGGAAGGAAGGAATGATGTAAGGAAGGGAGGAAGGATGGAAACGAGAAAGAATGAAAAAATGAATGAAAATAATAAATAATATTTGAAAGAGAAAAAGTAGTAAATAAACATATTTCTAAGCGAGTAAAAGGGATTGTAGAAAGAAAATCTCAAAGAAAGAACAATGAAAGAAAGAAAGAAAGAAAGAAAGAAAAAGAAAGATAATTCAAAGAGAGGAAGTAGACTAGAAAGAAAGACGTTTCAAAGGTAATGAAACGGATCAAAGAAAGACATAAAGAAAGATAGAGAGATATCAAAGAAAGAAAGAAAGAAAGAAAGAAAGAAAGAAAGAAAGAAAGAAAGAAAAAGGTGAGGAATATCATAAATGGATACACCAAAAAGAATGAAATGCGGAAAGAAATTTTCAGAAATGCCAAGAAGAATAAAAAATATAGTACTAAATGGAAAAAAAGAAGAAAAGTAAAAGAAAGAACGAAATAAAAAGAAATGAAGTCAAAATATTTTATGAATAATACAGATGCATCAGTTAACAAGAAACTGCTTACCAACCTATATTTCTGCTGCCTAGTCAGCATTCTAGCTAGCCAGGTCCCGCCACCTTACGTTCTGTACACAGCATAATTGAATCTCTTTCCTAGACAGTGATTCAAGAATCGGGAAAGCTTCCTTTCTCGTTGTTCCGATAATAAAAACGCCTAGTATACATGAGAGACGCAGGATTTTGCATGATGAAGAAACATTTGGCTAACCTACGACAACTTAACTAAAACAACTTCATAAACATTATTGTTCTTTGTCCTGCTATCACAACTAGAAACATTATTGGCTATCATATGTCTGAGACAGATTAAATGTTGAAATCGCTGATTGATTTAAACAATTGATAGCTTTTTCGCTGCGTTGTGATCAATAACAATGTTCGATTCCTTTTATTACAGAGAATTGTTAATTAGCTAATTTTCGGATATCATTAAGAAGTCTCTTGCTAAAGTCTTTCTCGATAATTGTAGAATTACTTTAGCAGGAACTGACTGAAGTCATTCACAATCAAAATTTATGCTTAGAGTGATTTTTATTTATAAGAACAGCATAAGTTTTAATATGGTTGTTGTTTACCTGATTTGGCATTACATATTTTTTTTGTACATGTCCCAAATTCTTCTGCAAGTTACTGTTTAGAAAACAGGTCCAATCCTTCATGTGCAAAGCACAACACAATCCTTTCATAACAGCAATGTTGTCGCTGTTGGATGTCCTTATTCGCAAGATGTGCGAATAATTATAGGCAAGATACATTTGTTCCTATAGACAGCAATCAACTGTGTAGATTGGAGAGAGAATTTGAGAGAAAGAATTTTCCAGGTTATTTACTGTCACGAAGGATAATAAGTTACTAAAAATAAAGAATTATTTAGTACTGTGTTACTGGTCATATAATTTTAAGACAGCTGTTGTTTTTATAAGAGTACTTTTTAAAAGAGTTATTTGTAGAAAGACTTTCTCACAGCAAATTCATACGAAACGCTGATAATATTGTTCCGAACAAGTTGAATTCAACATTAATAAGTTGAAAGTGCATTTGTTCTTTTAGATATTCAGCCATTAGTGTCAGTGAAGGAAAAATTGAATGCAGATTTTAAGACATAGAAAATCAGAAATACATTAATGTTTACTGTTCACTTACGTGAGCTTTCAAGCTAATTAATTGTAAATATCATTTATAAATATGAAAATAGGTATTGACATAAACACTTACTTTACACTGAGATTCTGACTTATTTGGTTGGTTTATTTTCTTTTAGAACATTCCTGTTGTCAAAATGTCGTCTTCTACATTCCTATGGAGCAAAACTGGAGTTCTATATTCATTTGCTTTTAATGCCGCTTAACATCAACAAGCCTAAAAGCTTCCATTCGAAATTTGGTTCTTTCATAAAACAGAGCACACTAGAAACATTGGTATCAGATAAAGAGGTCATGGTAATACCACTCTCATGATCAGTCGTAAAAGTATTAAGCCATTTTAAATATATGTGCAAGCAATCAGTAGACAAATAATGGTAAATACTTATGAACATTTACTCTCCTGAGCGGTTACTCAGTTATTATTAAGGTTTCGTTGAGAGAACATTTGTATTGTGTGTCTGAGCCATTCACATTGAATTTGCATGATGTGTGGTTTGAATGTTCGGCATTCATCTATAGAATAATTAAGAAAACATTTGTAGATTATTGAATAGGCAAATTTCTAATAAAACTTTGGGACCAACATTTCAAACATAATTGAAAAACATTGAAGCCCTACTCTCTGTTTGTCTCAATTTTTTTGTCTCTGTCTCTCTCAAGCTGGGATCGAAACCCAATCAATTTGGCATCGGTAAGAGAATCTACCCATAAGCTATCGTCTCACGACAGAAAATAAAGGAAATTTGAATGTTTTTACTATACGAAAGACGTCAGTAGCTAGGAGAGCTCGATTCGAGTAGAAGAGCATTGCATTAGCAGCATAGAAAGAAAGAGAGAGAGATAACAACAATAATTAACATTGTATGTCACAAAAAAGCTGTTGACCAGAGTAATTTTAGAAGATAATGTTTTCAAAGTAGTCTTTCGTCTTTCTAATTCATTGACAAGGAACAGAGCAGGAATTTCTTGCGTTATATCTATTGTCAGCATGAAATAAATCTTTCTCTACACAATTTTATCATGCTAGTAAAAACGCTATTGTTAAGAAACTTTGCAGGGTTCATGCCTTATTTAAGTGTAAACGTAACATAAACTATCACATATTTGTTTCCTTTGGTTGATTTGATACAGAGTAATTTACTTTCCTAGAAACTCACAGGCATTGTGTATCCGAGCATTTTCAATATCTTGAGGACTAGTGTTACCCGGATGTAACGTTCTCGTGATGATCAGAGATTGACAGCTGATCTGTCCTCCGATCTAACTCTAACATCTGAGTGTGGTAAAAACTAGTTTGTTACATTGAATGCGACGCCGATCAGACTGAACTATCACCAGTCAAAATGTATGGATGTACACTCAGGTTGAAGGATTATTGGGCCTTAAACATGGCCTGGACTTGAAGTGGAACTAGTACATAAGATCCATCAGCATGCAGGAAAAATGGTCGGTTCTCCGTAAGCTCCAGCAAGTACCTGACTCTTCCTGATATCCTCTATCTATACAAGAGCCCAAATCAAGCCTAAAATGGAGAAACTTTTGTTATATCTAGACGGGAGCTGCCCAGTCTTGTCTTTCCAGTCTTGATAAAGTCCAAAAGCGTTTCCGCATCCTTTTGGTTGATAAATTATTTTACACTCTCCCATCCTTCAATCACAGACAAAATATAGCAAGCCTCTCTCTGCTCTATCGCTTCTTCCATGAAAAGTGCTCAGGCGAACTACATTCCTTACTTTCACCAGTTCTTACTAGGACACAACTAGGACCCACCATGCTAGGCAAAGTTTAGCGAACCACTCGATATTCCTTCTGTATTCCATTGGTGAGAAGTTCCACTCAATAAGCTTCTTCCTGTGAATCACTCTTATGTGGAACCGATTCCTAAGTGGATTTTTTTTTTATTACTTCATTCCTAACCTGTTCACGTGTAGAACTAACACTTATCATCCTCACCCCTATCCTCATCAACTATATTCCATACTGAGTAGCTCCCGGGCTTTCGATAAGGTAAATCTCACACTATAAAAGAAATAAAAACTCAGTTTGCAGAGAGATTGTACTGGGTGAACATTTGCTACTGTCCCAGCCATTGAGAATATGCATTAAACTCTGCTTGATGCTTTGAAATTCCTGTATAGAAAGCATTTGAATGAAAGCTTCTGTAATTTATTCAGTAACCAATACCCAGATAAAACTATGGGCTTGATATTTCCGACTTGGCCAGGAATCAATAGAAAGTGATAAACATTCTGGAAGCTAGTCAACAGGTCTACACTTGAAAATGTCGAACGTGTTACCAAACCAAATTGGCGATTGACAGTATAAGAATTAGAAGGAAATTAGGTGATTCCAGTGACTGTCGGGAAAATATCAAGGGATTTTGAATATTTTTTTACAGACCATCAACTGCTTTATCACCTCTCTGCCTTGACAGACGTGATTTAGCTCCCTAAAATTTCTGTTTTTTTGTTGTTGTTTTTTTTCTAGAGATCACAGGGAAAATATCACACTCAATGAGATCATATGAGACAGAATGTTTGAAAATAAAAATGTTTCTACGATATGTACGTGAGGTTGTAAAGGAAATACTTTGAAAGTAACTACAGCATCTAAGATTCAGATTTCTTTTTTTGAAATCAGCAATATTATTGGCGCTGACCTGGCTCCTCACCTTCAGTCAATTTCCCACCGCCGGAATTCAACTTTCCTGTATCTTTTTAATGAATACTTTCATGGTAATCGTTCAGACGAAATCTTCGCTAGCACACCTTCACTTTATGAATTTGAATGTCGTACTAGATTGGCGGCAAGTTCTCCTCAATTTAGAATTGAAATTGCTTCGATGTAATCATAAGTTCTATGCTAACAGTTTCTGTTCTCGCACTTCTTCCGCCTCTATGCTTTCCAGTCATGTTTTATCTTCAAAAATTTAAATGCAACGTGGATCGTTATCTTCTCTCTTCTTGATTACTGTTCGTCTATTGTTTCCGCTCATTAATAATGAATTAACCTTTCTTTTTATTCTTTCCTAGTCAGTAACCACTTTTTTAGTAGATTTACAGCCTTGCATCGCCAAAAACGAGCAAATAACCTGCTTTAAAATGATAACAAAACAGCCTTAATTTTTTAAAAAAAAATAGCAATTTTTCCCTATCATAGTTTTTTACACAGACACCCATCATACGTATATACGTGCAGCGAACAAAAATAGAAAAACGGTCTGCTTGTTTGCGCATTGACAGCGCAACAATCAAAAAAAAAATTCGCTACACAATCCAACATGATTTAAAACAAATGTGGTTGAATCTGTTCCAAAGTGACGAATATAGCTTAAATGTTTTCAAATGTTATATAATGGATTCTTATTATTTTATTGCGATTTGTAATCGTTTTCGTTCTAACACAATCAGGAAAACTTTTCTTTTTGCCCCATCTTTCCTATAATCCGTCCTCTTTCTTTCCATGTTTTAAAAATTAGAATATTTCGTCCGTGTAAAGAGTTCTAAATAACAATACATAATTTCTTAGATTGGAGAACAAGTTTAGAATCGGTGACTTAAATCGGATTTAAACCAACAAAAAAGTTATTCCCATTGATTTATTTTGTATGAAGAGATTCTGCCACAGGAGTTATGTTAATGACTAACGGCTGAATTCTTCAGTTAGCGTGAGTGTACCTGATGAGGAGGCACGTGACCTAAAGGTTAAAATGTTTGCATCCAGCCCAATTTCGAATGTCCCCATCTTCAAGTTTTCTAGAATGGGATTTATTTAATAATATTCGCCCGGAGAGTCGATACCAACGTACCGCATCGTTGAGAGGCACATGAAAATAAAACCATATTTTGTTGGCCAACGGCTTGTGAAGGATAAATTCACAAATCATTGTGACCAAATATTTCATCGTAATGGCCTTGTTCAAAGTTGCGCTATAAACCAAGGTATGCTTCTACAACAGGTGTTAGCTAGCCACTCCAGTTGATAGTCATACTCGGATACGAGAGGGTAAACATACCTGATGAGACATTTCTGATTTTGAATTTTGGATGGAATTAGAAGAGACATTGTTTATTTTCTTTGGATCAAATGCGATATCTCAAAAGAAATTTCTCTTATCTAATGAAGTAGGACTGCTGTTTAAATGGTAACAAGACATTTGAATGTTCATTGCATAACAATTTATTCCCTCTAATATTTTTCTGTTATTCTCATCCAGTGTGAGTACTGTTGTTTATATATTTGTCTGTGCAACATTATCTCTCTTAATCTTTGAATACCATACACAAGTGTAAGGTCACGTACATCTGCATTAGGCGGTCAAGACTCACTGTAGATCGATCCTCTAGTGCACCTGGCTTCCATGATGTCTGCTTTAATATTTGATGTGAAGCCCATTCTGTAACAATAGCACACTTGGATCTTACTCTGACCGGGAATTGGATTGTATAACTTGGGAAGCGTGGTGAAGACTCAGGAGATCGTGATTGTCTTGGAAAAGCCAATAAAACATCTTGCTCGTAGTTTATCGTAAATGATCTGACAAAGAATATAATCCAATATTTTGTGGATATTCAAACTGATATTAGAACGGTATATGAGTGTATCTCTAAACGCTAAAATTTTAGATGATTAGAGTCTGGGAGATGAGTGAGGGAAAACTGCTTGGTCACATTCAGTGCCACAAACATCAAACTATTGATGGCTCACCATCGCTGTGCAGACCCTGAATTTTCGTCTATCGCAATGAACGGGAGTTATCCCAGTGAGGCCCCGTGTATCGAGTGCCTATTGGGACTTAAGAGCTTCCCAGGCCCCAAATGGAACTCGTAGATACTATCCATCGTTAAAGATGCTGCAAAAATAGTCCGTCCTCAGTAACGCTCAACTAAAAGAGACGGATCACGACGGAAAATTAGTGCTGCTGGCATATATTGACAGGAGCTACACAGCCTTCACTTTCCGGTTTCATCAGACTCCCAAAATGTTTACGCGGCTTTATGGGTGATTAATTATTTTGCATTCTACAACTTCTTTCCCAGAAGATTAAATGTTTCACGTCTCTAGATAGATTATCACTATTTCCATGGAAAGTGTTCGGATGAAGTATATTCTCTAATTCCTCCAGTTTTCAACCTTACAGATAAGATCCGCCATATCAACCTCATTCCCATTCTATTCAACTAATGAGATGTAAGTCCCACTTGAAAGGCTTCTTCCAAAGAAACATTACACTTTGCAATAAACTTGCAAGATGGTGCTTTCCCGATTTGTTCACATCTCCGATTAGCCATTACTTCCACCACATATCCTCAAAAACTCTGCTTCTTATGTATTAGGCTGTAACTGTTTATTTGAAGTGGTTCTCGAACCTTTTACAGGGTGAATATTAAGGTAAATAAAACAACACAAAAATGTATTGGTTTCAATTGTTTAAGTAAGATATTCGGTTATCTTGCAAGAAATATTATCGAGATATATTTTTTGTTAATGAGTTTACTCCAAGCAATGTGATAATGCCACTAAGATGTAATGCTGAAGTGGGAGAGAAAAAGAAAGACAAAGACTATAGTAGGAACCGGAAGTGTAATCAGGAACAAAGAACAAGAGATAAAAATTTGCCATTGTTTAAAAAACAGAGAGGAGTGTGAACCTGAATAGGCAAACCTACCTAATCTTATTTAATTAAAATAATTTCAGTTGCCCTGAAGTTTGGAAAATTCATAGGAATTTTTGGACATTTTTATTTAAAACTAGTTGATGTACCTGGAAAAGCAGATTTTATCCCCTCTTCCTGTTCTCATATCCCTTCTCCGATTATCCAAAAGTAACAATTTAAATTAAGTATCACGGAAAAAGGGCTTTTATGCGTTCACAGAGAATACAAAACAGCCGCCCCAAGGATTTTTAGAGGAAATATTAGTAAGTTATGAATACTAAAATCGTAAAGCGACTTACGTAATAACATTCAAATCGGTTCTCCTATAGTAACAATTCAAAGTAAGTAGCCCTGAAAAGGGCCTTTATACAGAGAATATAGGCCTTAGGAGGGCCAGTGGTAAGATAAATTTACAATAGATGTACAAATAGCATGACATACAGTTCCACAATAGACCTACAAATAGATTTATATATACATTTAAAATAGAATAACATAGATTAGCAAAATATTTACAACACTGACAAACAGTACGGTTAAATCATAAACCCCTGATGATTGGGTGTTTCTTACAGTTTCACATTTCGTCGTGATTCGAATTGATATGCTCTAATTAAACTGCAATAATTAAAAGTAAAACTTAACGGAGAAAGGTTCATGACTCATGGGGATTAAGGACATTTCGATTTTTTTAAAATGATGTCTATTTCCACAACTAGATTTTTTTACGCAAACGGTATGTAGCAGGAAATTGTCCTTCACACAGGTTGTTATTCCACAGACAACAATCACAACCACAATAAGTCTTTTTAATTGTTGGTTGAAATATGAGCTTAGGTAAAGTTTCTATTCGCAAATAAGCTCAGTTTAAATCTAATTTTACGTTTAAATGACCAAATATATCGAGAAAATTTCTTTGTATTTAATAAATTCGAACCTGGTGAATTTAATGATGCTCATGGTAAAATTTAAAACGAATTAATTCCATATTAAACTAAATGCTAAACACAGGGAACTCTGTGTGTAACACCCGACGGTGAGTAACAGAAATAATGTTAAATGTTTGTAAAGTTTTGTTTTTTTTTCAATATTGGAGTGGGAGACGACATTTATTAAATGACGTAACTGTGAACGCCTTTACTGCAGTTTTCGTGCGCGTGTAAATCGAGAACCCAGATTGGCTCAGACAAGTAGACAGAAATTACCATTTATATATAAGACGTCAATATCGAATGGAGGGAAAGGTTTAAAAAAAAAACAATTCTTTATTATATGCTTGATTTCAAGTCGCGATTCGAATTGATCAGGATGTACCACCACAACAACCACCACGATATGCATTTTTAAAGTCAGAGTGATATAAATTAGACCCTGGTGAATTTAATAATGCACATGGCGAAATTTGAAAAGAAGAAACGCCAAAGAAGTGTAATCATATTTATTTTTAAAGAAATCACGTTCAATTATATTTTTGCAATGTAAACACACAACGGAGATCGTATTTAAAGAAAGATTATGCTGAATTAATGTGTTAAATAATGATCTTGTTTAGAAAATAACCTGCAATTCGTTCAGATGTTGTCAATTAATTTTTTTTTTAAATCTAACAATGATCCACATCTGTCAGGAAATTATTTCGTAACACGCGTATGTGTATTTCTAAAAGTTTGCGAGACCAATAATCTGCCTTGATTAAACACAATGATAAAGGTGTAAACAGTGTTTCACCTAAGAACCAGCAGTGAGCTGCAATCTAGGAGCCCTAGCCGTTCTATTATAATTGTTTAATAAAAAAAAATTAGCCATGTAACAAACTTGTAGTTAGTTTAATATCTATGCAAAATTTCATCAATATTGATTCATGGGTTTAGGCAGTAACTTGATTCAAACAAGCAGACAGACATTCCCATTTTTATATATAGATAAATACACCAGTCGCTATGTTTTGATTATTGACATTTGATGATGACTTTAGAAGCATTTCTCATATTTTTGTATCAATTCACCCTAAGTAATGCCATAAAGCCACTAAAATGCAAAAGCGTACAAAGAGTGAAAGCGAGCAAAAAGACATTAAAAGAAATTGGTAGCCCAATCCTAAACAGCAAACAAACTTTTACTGCTTCTTAAATGACTTGATAAACTGTACTTGAATTGATTGCTGCAGACTACCACTGTAGTATGACAATGAAGAAATAGAGAAAATAATCAATGATACACTGATTCACTTTTAGTCAAACTACCAATGTTTTGCTAGTTATAATCGATAATTACCCTAACCTTAACCCTACCAATGAAGTCTGACAAAGTTTTAGAAATGAGGATAAGCAATCAAAATACCAGGTTATTTCATTCTTCCAAATGAAAAATCACCCGAATATTAAAAATGAAAAAAACAATAATTTTTAAGAAGGAAATTAAAATGAATATTAATGGTTAAAAAGGAACTAAGTGGAAATGGAATGCTTTTCAGAGTAGGAGATCTAATTAAAATATTTTCGCCGATTATAGAAAATTCAAAAACAAATAATTGGATACAGCACAAACATTTGCCAAATGGTCTTTAGATTAAAAGGTCTTTATTTGCAAAAATTATTGAAAGTCCACACAGATGAACTTTATGACGATAATTTCTACATTGATCAGGAAGTTTTTAATTAATTACCAAAGTTGAAAGGTGAGTCAAAAGCAATAAGGTTATAGAAATAGCACTAGTCACTGAATGATTGCGTGCTAGTTGACTAAAATGAAATTAGTTTGATTGGTTGGCAAATTTAAGAGTAACAATATTTGATTCAGATGAAGACATGGTTATTAAATTCTAGATTAATGAGAATGTTTAACAAACGAACATTATTTTCTTTGTTTCATTGTCTTTAATCTTTTCATTTGTCGCACGAAGAAAGTTTATTCTCTAAGGAGAAAGTTAGATAAATAAATCAATAATGACGAAATGCTACATTTGAAAATTCATAATCGTTTTAAAGAGGCAGAAAAACGAGCTCGCTTCGACATTCATGAGACTATCACGCCACCCATAACAGACCTGCATAAAGGTCGGAAGGTCATTAGGATGGCAACCCATGTCTCCCACATAATTGGTGAATGTAGGGGATTGCTAGGTGACCAACCCGTCTTGCGCCATGGCAAGCCATCCAGTGTAGTGATATTCGCGTGATCTTTTTTGCTCGCCAGCAATGTTCTGCAAAGCGTATTCTGCAAAGCGTATGATTGTAGAAATCTAAGTAATGGGCCCATAAAACTATTATTTAGTTAATTGTTGTCTCCAAGAGATGTTAATTATAGCTCTCAGCAGCAAAGTGTTGGTTCCATCAAGCTTAGACTCTAGGGTTTCAGTTAATGCCTAGGCAACCGCAACATACATTAAAACCGCCTCTACAGTGGCGCGAATGCATCTCCGTTTGAGGTTGTCTGGTAGATCAGATTTCTACATCCATTTAATTCAAGACTCCCTAGACTTTAGTTATGCGAACATTCACATCATTTTCAGTAGAATTTATTTCGCATCCAAGTATGTAAAAGATTCGACAGATTTTATGGATTCATCTGAGGCAGTTTATATTGAACCTTGCAGGTTTAAGCTTATAGAATCAGTCTTAGATGCATTCACATTTTTTCAGAGTCCAAAATCAATAGAAGAATTTTCAAAATGATGTAGGAGACCTATGGCATTGGTAATGCTGTCTGCAGTGGTAGCTAGGTCATATGCATATCGGTCAATACTTTTTAAGGATCTCGACTTGGGAGTCTTGGTGATCAAGTAAAACCTAGATAATGATGTTTATCAAGTGAAGTTCTCAATACATAGTCAAGGCTGATAAAGAGAAAATATACAAGAGTGTCACCCTGAAGGACACTCGTTTTCATGTTGGAAAAGCGGCTCCGAAGCTAGTGTTACAGAGGCAAACGAGAAATAAAAGTATGAATAACACTTTTATTCTTTTACTTTATTTAGGTTTCGTTATCCTCAGATTATTAAATAAAGGAAAGCATGAAAATATTTACCTTTATTGACCAAGTGATATGGACAAATGCAGAAGTATTCATGGTTTGTTGGATTAAGTGCATTAACAAAAAATTGAAAAGCATGCTGGAGAGCAAATGATTGAATGAAAGCAAGTCCGGTGTTATTTATTGACAATGATTTTTTTTTCTTATTTTAAGTATTGGCGGAGTGTCAAAGTCATATGCAGTGTCATGCCACAGAATTTTCACTCACTGTCTCAACAGATGATCAAGGGAATATATGCGGGGTTGACCTGAGGCGACCATCCGACTGCCGAATATAAAATCCGATGAGCTCACAGATGGCAACTGGTTCTGCAAACGGGAGAACGCGCTGTGAGACAGAGATTGATAGGTAAAAAAAAACACCCCAAGGAAGAATTAGTCAGTCTCTCAGATTATGAAGACGAGGATGTAAAGCTCATTTTGGGTTGAGGGCATCATCGGATCGCACACATATATAAGCTCTCTTTCTCTCACGTACACACTCAGACACATCCACATACTCACTCACACACGCGCGCGCATGCACACACACACACACACACACACACACCACACACACACACTGGCTGAGATACCTAACGAAGTACCAGTGTGAAATAAAATTTAACGTGAAACATGAAAGTTTCAAACCTTGTGTTCATTACACATATATAAAGTTTGTTTCAATAAAAAGAAAATAATGATTACGCAAACAACATGGAGTCTGATAAATAAAAATAATATATTACTACTTATTTTAAGGTTTCTGAACTTCGGGAATATCATTTAATCCAAATAAATCTATGACCGAGTATTTGAATTTATTACGATTGCCAGACTATTTCGGTGATGGTCAGACATAGCATAGTATTTAATAAAAGATATATTAGTGAGACGTAAGTTACTCTTCCTCCATCCAACGAACCGTAACTTTGTGTAGCAGACCCCAAAGAGTGTTACTTGATAATATTGTAGAGATAAAAAAGTTGCATAATTGAAGGTCTGGGTATGTATTATTGCTATGGTATTTTGGGACTTGTGACATTTGATCATTTTTTCTTCTGATTGGTTTTAAACTCCATGACTACATGTATATATAAATAGATAGATGTCGTGATTTTGTCACACCCCTGCATCACTTTTAATATCTACCGTCTCGTTACAAAGACTATTGCCCAGAAAATGACTAGAGACCATCATTCTATTTTGTAGGTGTCGGCCATATAGGACATATAACATCTGAACTTTGACTGGGTTGATTGGATCTGCCTACGTACAGATGTTCTGTGCACTATTGTGTACTTTCGCAGTCCAAACGATGATCTGTAAACCTTGACGCAAACAACCCATGTAACATCGGCAGGTCGACGAGACAGATTGACGTCGTTGGCTTGCATCTGGTTGTTATGAGGATATTTCACATGCTTTATATAACATGTCCTTGACTACAGGATGCGATCAGACACGCGCGCTAGGACTACATATTAGTTAACAAATATGAGCATACCTGAGTTATTCATCCTCAAAGATGTTGCATCCCACTAATATATATATATATATATATGTGTGTGTGTGTGTGTGTGTATGTATGTATATTTCATAATAATTGCATAATGCCATCAATTATTTCTAGTTCAAACTACCAGCATAATAATTGCAATTATTGTTATTACTATTCCATCACCATTACTAATCACTCCTACTGTGGCACCATGCATAATTAGAAAACTGAAAAGAGATATTCATAAATATATGATTTATTTTTTTCGGTTTGTTAACCATTTGATAGTTATTTAGAGATGAAGAATATTTGGGTTTTGAGAATAATTCTCTAATTGCATTTAGGCGATCCGAAAGAAAGAAAGGAAGGAGGAAGAAAAAAGAAAGAGAAGTAGATGGTACAAAACCCGGTCATAAGCACACACGCTTAAACTGACACATAACAGGTGTCAAAAGATATCTAGGTCAAAGTACCTGACCGAAATCCACGAAAAATGGAAGTTGTTATAATTGGTTGAAGAAATAGAGTTTAGAGATAATAAAAAAGAAAGAAAAGGAAAGACAGAAACATAATACGAAACAAGGTTGTAAGCGAAAACACACACGCTCGACTGGCACATATCAGATGTCAAAATTATCAGGTCAAGCACTTGATCTAATTCCGTGTCCACGGAAGATGGAAGTTTGTTTAAGTTGGCTGAAGAAATAAAATTTTAGGGACAATGAAAAAATATTGATAAGTAACAAACGAAAAGGGTGTCATTGAGATGATAGGTAACAGATGGGGAAATGTATACGAAAACAAAACATTAATACACAGAACCCAGACAATTTCTGGGGTTGAAAAAAAAACACCCAAAGTGAAAATGCTTTTTTGAGATAATGTAGATTTTATTATCGGCCTGAGAAAAATGGAATATTTGTATTAGCTCGCGAGAGACGCCGACAGGTCTAGGAAAATCCCTTTCTTGGATCGTGTCCAATTAGCGGCCGGCTGTTTTGACAGATGCCACGTGTGGAAGGGACCGATAGCGTCATTCAATCGTACGAAAAGGACAATTTAAATTTTGTTTTTTTTTAGCAAGGTGTTTCTTCCCCCAGAACAAAGCCCCGGATTGTACACGCCCGATTAGAGACGTCACGAAGGAAGGAGGGAAGATACCGACCAGAGTCTCATTAGCCGAGGACAGTCACATGATACATGAGGGAGGAGGAGAGACACCCGACCAGAGTCTCATTGGCCGAGAGCGGTCACGTGATGTGCGAGGGAGGAGGAAAGATGCCCGACCAGGACCCCATTGGTCGAGAGCGGTCACCTGACATACGAGGGACCAGGGGAAGCGGGTATGCGCCTCCCCAGAGGCACAGTAAGGAAGTAGGAGGAAAGTAAGAGCGATAATGGGAAATCCCTAATCAGAAATAATACGACTTTAGAATTATCAAGAAAACCCTGGCGCCGACAGACCCACCCCAGTTTGTTACGGCGTCAATAAAAGCAGGACGCCAATCGACAGAAATCAGTTGCAGTTACGCCGGGGACAGCGAGGGAGCTTGAACGCGGGCGGCGGGCCCGGTTCATTCGCCCCCTTGCGGGCAAGAGAATCCGAAGTGAAGAAATTCGTCCAACCCAAGTCGAAGTGAAGAAAATTGCCTGAAAGCCGAAGAGAAGTTAAGTTGGAGTCGGTGTTGCGCCTCGGACGAAGAAGAAGTTAACTTGCAGTTGCGCCGCGGAGAAGTTGGAATCAAACCAAGCCGAAGAAGAGAAATTCGTCCAACCCAAGTCGAAGTGAAGAAATTCTCCCAACTCAAGCCGAAGTGAATAAGCTCGTCCAACTCAAGCCGAAGTGAATAAGCTCGTCCAACCGAAGCCGATGAGAAGAAGTCGATTCGCGCACTGACGGCGAGAAAAATCAGCCGTGAACGACAGGTAGAGATCAGCGCCCAGTGTCGAAACCAATCCACACCCCGAAATGCAAATTTCTAGAGAGTAGGCAACTCGAAGCCTTAAAGTTGTATGGTAGAAGCTTGGTGCCACAGTCCACAAAACGGGTCGGGAGGTAGGAATAATCTTGTGTAACGAACATTTAGATATGAAAAGTTGTTACCTTTTTCTTCAATAATTTTTGACCTTGTGAGTTTTTCTTTTTCTTGTGTGTTATCACTCCCGTTGAACTCAGCTTGCATACGGCCCCAATCCCTGTTTGATCCCGTCTGTCTAAGATCTAATCACAACGTGGGTAGGCAGACCAGAGATCAGTGCAGTTACCCTAGTAACCAGGCGTTGGAAGCGAGTTGGGAACGGCGAGGCTGGTATTCATCTAACCAAAGGGTTAGAACGTCACATTTGGAGCAGCGAGGAACGAACAGCTGACGCCGCGGCAAAGACGTCACATCTGGTGTCGTGACCATAGGACCAGAACCCTGGACCACGTCACGTCACAGTTGGCGCCGCGAACGAGATCGAACGACAGAGTCGACGCTGCGACCAGGGGGGGGGCGACGTCACACTACCAATTAACAATAACTATTTGCTACTACAATTGTTATTATCATCACCCCCTCTCCCACCACCACCATTACTGCCACATCACAATTATTAGTCCGCAATTACCATTAACGTATCAGCCTACAATTATAATTACTTCTCTCCCCCCAGCAAAATTAATACCACCACATAAATACTACAAATTGGAATTTCTGCCATTTACATATGCGCAATCGCCAAACAAACAGAAAATAACCGGCTTTAAAATAATAAAAAAACAGCGTTAGAAAATTAAAAATAATAGCAATTTTTACCTATCATAGTCTTACACAGACCCCATCACACGTATATACGTGCGTGCGAGAAAACATTATTCAGCGAACAAAAAGAGAAAAACGATCTGCCCGTTTGGGCGTTGACAGCGCAGCAATCAAAAAATATTTGCTACACAATCCAACATTGAATACAGTAACCAAATGTGCACGTATATACCCAAACACACACACACACACACACACACACACATGCGTGTGTGTGCGTCTGCGTACGTCAATGAGTGTACGGACGTATATGTATATTTGCGTAAGTATGAGTGGCTGGTGTCTCGGCGACAATTTTTCCTCCCACTTCCATAAAAACACCGCTATATGAAACCCTATATAAATCCAAAATTTAAAAATTAATCAGTTTGCCTGACGATCGCAAAAACTCACATCAATCCAACTATATATATATATATATATATATATATATATATATATATATATTACAGCAAAAACAAAATTAACTTACATATGTATAGTCTATTTAAAGCTGGTACCACAAACAACAAATTGATGGTTCTCAAACTGTAACCAGTACCACCAACTGGATTTGTAATTAGCCCACTGAAAAAATCAAACTATTCAATATCTAACACTGATGAAGGCTAAAGGAGTATCAGAAGAGTTTGTAATTTCAAAAACATTTAGATTTCTCGTATGTCAACTAAATAAACAAAACTTGAATATAAACACAATTTCCGACAAAAAAATGTCTACACACTTCAGAAAAGGAAAAACTTGTCTTTTTTAGTTGTATCTAATTACGAGGCTTGGATTGGGGAATCGGAGAGCCGAGTTCGAATTCCAGTCGAATCCATTATATTCACTTACGTGCTAATATCCTTGGGAAAGGTGTGAATCCTCTTCTCTCTCCAGCTATGGGTAAATAACAGGACAGACTGGATGACAACTGGTCTAGGAAAAGGAAAACTCTGAATTCAAAACCTGTGGAGGGTCTTTTGGGGACCTTGTGGTACGTAGTGCACCAGGTCTCTGTATTGGGCCCTTCAAAAAGTGTGGATGGTCCTGCACGAAACCTTCACCACTATAATCAAATCTCATGTGCTATACATGCGGGTTGGGGACCGCTTGTGAATTCCAAATTCCCATGAAACTCCAATATTGGAGCCGGCTCAACCCACCTCGGGTGAATGCCGTTACGAGAGAACAAGAACAAGAGAAGAGATCTAATTACGATAACACTGTTTACTGTAGTACGATATTTTCTCGACAGATGACATTAGCTTCACGGCTGCAGCATCAATATCTCGTAAAAGATGTTATGTACCGCAGAAAACTGACTATATTAACGGCTTTTAGACAAGAAATTGAAAATACATGGACACTTTGGCCAACGTTTCCCGAGCAGTAGTTCGCCGAACTAATAAATATCTGGAAGCTAAAGACAACCATTTTGAAACTCTTGTGATTACACCGTCCAGAGTATCTTGTATTAATCTCGTGATGTTTGAATAAATTTAGTATTACAATATCTATACCATTTCCTTTCCTGATGTGTGTATACATTTCTTTGGTGGAGCCTTTTTATGTACAACTAAAATGGATAAATAGCACATCTAATTCGGCAGGGAAATAATCCTATAATCAAGATGTTGATGTTCCACTACTTCAAAGAAAATGTTTGGAAATTAGAAAGAACACATCTATACGACAAACTTCAATAACATTTAATGAACTTTAGAAATATATTTTCTGGAATAATCGTTTTATGTTACTACAGATAAATGGAAAAAATAAAATATATATGAATTGAAAATTAATATTGTGCCGTTTCTTTAGGAAGCAAATATGATTTAAAATAGCTGTTTGAATTGAAATACTGAATAATGATTACTTTATGATAATAAGGACATGGCATCACAATAAATATTCGATCCAAATATATATTAGTTTGAAATGAAATTGTCTGTTCGATACATTAATAAAAATGTTGTATATGGCCGTCATCAAAAAGAGACAGCCAATGTTTCGAGCTGCGTGTAGTCGACATGAATAATAACTATTCTTATAGTATAGTAACTAGCCAGAGAAAATGTGACACTGAAATTTGAACACGTGAGAATAAGGACTGGTGTCTTTTCAAAGCGATTTAAATTAGGAATATATTTAAAACAAATTAAAATCAGAAACACCATCTAATATATAATTTCCTATTTGTCCGTAAGGCAGGATTGTTTTCCACGTTTTTTAAAGACTAACATCGCACTCAATAAGAAAGCTAGATTTTAGCGTCATAAGTACAGACACCAATAATAAGATTCATAGTTTTTACCAATTTCGGTGTATTTGTTTTTAAGATCGGCTAAAAAATATAAAGAAATACTTAATTTCTCACATATTTTTGCTTATAACTTGGCTTCAAAATGTTACTATTTCAGGAATAATAAAGTTAATATATTGCGTATTAGATATATTGAATGGAAAACATATTCAAACTAGATATCTAATTATGATTTTATCGCAAATAAAATATGCATTATTATTGTATTCTATATATATATATATATATATATATATATATATATATATACAAACTGTGTAAAAAACGTCGTAAAAGATTACAAAGAAGGCTAATCAATGAATAAGAATTGTTCGATCATTTCTTAAACCATAATTAAAAACAAAAAGTAGATAATACTGCTGGGTACAAATTATAAGAGAATTTTTTTAAAATCTACATTGTTTATTAGAAATTACACTAGAATTACTGTACTATATAAGATATTATATCATAATGTAGCGACATTGTTCAATGTAATTTCCCTTTGATGTGAATGAAGGTCCTATTTAATAGCACAATGATTTAGTAACAATCTACTTGTGCCATACATCTTGTCCATATAAATTTCTAAGTTGTAAATTTTATAATTGTGTGCTATAAGGGTTTCATTGATCACCGTAAAGAAATTCTAAACCTGAACTTTATCTCAAACAAAGGATTTAGAAAAATATTTTGTCTTTATTATGCAAAATTACAAATTTAAAATCGAGTTAAATACAACGGTTCCAAAATCGACCTGCCTGCATTAAATGTTGGATAATGTATTCACATATGAGAAGACGATGCGACAGATAGGTAGTTTTATCGATGAACACTCGGAATACCATGGATCAAACATATGCAACGGGGAAGTTTTAAGAAAACCGGAAGGAAAGAGAAAACTATTCTTACAATAAGTAAGAGATTAATTATGAGAATAATCCTATGAAAAGACAGCCAGACGATTTTAACACTAACAAGACATTAAACGCAGGTGAATCATTAAGTAACCTACCTAATGAATTTGAGAGAATAAATTGGTGAAAAGGGACATAGTGAGATGGAAAATGGTGAAAAGTTCTTGAGTAACAAAAGGTTAGATGGTGTGGAGAGCCATTATCGCCCATGTCCTGAAATATTTTATCATATAAAGGAAGATATTTAATCTGAAATCTATGCATTGATCTTTTAAATGAAATGGAGCCAACAGTGTGAAAACTACACATTTATTTTATTCCCTTATTTAAGAGATCTTGCTAAAATACTTTTTTGAATAGAGTTTACATTTTAAAAGTATTTGTTTAATAATCAGTCTCCTCTGTCTTAAATAAATACAGGAATTGCAATTTGGAATGTTTCTTCTGGAACTTTAGAGCTTTTTATATAACAAGCTCTAATAATCAATATCATTCACTATTTCTAGAAATTCAGACAGAAGGAAATGGAACAAAATGCTTCTTGTAAAATGAAGTATTATCTCGCTAGCTTAATATCCATTAGCCTGAAAGAAATATGGACCAACCTAGACAAAGCGAATATTATATATTAATGATTTATTGGACCTAAATCAGGAGGTCACTAATACCTGAAATTGACATATCCTTAATATAATACTAGGGACGTTCCTATAGAGGGCATTTTTTCTCCAAAAGCATATAACACTAAGAAATATCATGAAGACATTTTCAAATATTCTTCTCTTGCTGGTAGATTTTTTTTTACTCGTGTGGCAGTGGAGACTTCTGGGATTATTGGCCTTCTTCCGATGGCGTTCCTTCGAAGGGTTAAAGAGATGGCGTCTCGAATAAGGGACGAGCCTCGCGAAACGGAGTGGCTCTTGCAGCGTGTCTCACTGTCGATGGTGTGAGGTAATGCTTTCTCCATCATTGCGGCTGGCAGAGGATAGCAAAAAAAATTGTTTATTGTTACGTTGTTCTGGAATTGTCATCAGTGGTCAACTGTAATTGTTTTGTCTCAATAAATTTTCATTTGTTAAAAATAAAAAAGAATAAAAAAAAATATCTGTTTAAAGTAAAACAAACTAAAATCTATCATAAAAAATATATATTCCATATGAAGAAACCAATACTCTATCCTAAACTGTTGCTCCCTTTCATTACATATACATAATGTTTTTTATAACTTTAAGAAGAATTAGCATTTCAAGCATAAGACAATTTATGTCCATCTTTTTGTTATATTAAGACAATGTTTCAACCATTAAAATCAGATCAATGGCGATTTCAATATTGTTTTACTAAAGTTTACCCAATACAAGATCAAGAGCCACTCAAGGTAGAGGGTTACTGAATGAGGCGGGTAGAAGATAGGAAAGAATGAAGATTACGAGGATAAGAATATATCATGATTGATCTTTCAGCTCTTTCAAGACTAGAAAGTGATGATTGTGCAATTTCAACACACATATGACCGCAGTACATTACTTTTTGTCTAGTCTGTCTTGTATAACGATAAGGCATGACAGATATTTTCTGAAGTCGAAAAATAAGATGACCATTTTTTCAGCATCTTTAGCAACGGATCATAAATATGATTGGAATCCACTTGAATCCCAATAGACTTTTAATATATAGAACCTTTTTGAAGGCGTAACATTTCATCTTGATTGTCGAAAAATCAGGGATGGAACTCGGTTTCCAAGATATTGAAAGTTACAATTGAGTTCTTCTCTATGTACAGAATTAGATAAGCCAATCTTTCCGCAAGGAGGTATTGTGGAGTAATGGATAGCGGTTCGGATTGAGGAATCGGAAAATCGAGTTCGAAATCAATTACATTCAATTACGTGTTAATACTCTTGGGAAAGGTATAAATCCTTTTCTTCTCCCTCCAGCTATGGATAAATAGCAGGACAGACTGGGTTCTGTAGCCTTGGCTGTTAATTGGTAACGCAGAAATAAATTGCAACCTACTGCGGGAAAAAATCTGCCTCGTCAGTCATGTATCGAAAGATAGATGATCGCCTAAGCGTGTATCATGCATGGCACATAACATACTGAATCTTTCCGCCATGTAATGGTGAGATTAGCTGCCTGTCATTGTTCATCCAGTTTTACATGTTACGTTCCGTGTCGTCACTGACTTCAGAGCCTCGTTAACCAACGCCACGCTATAGATGGAATCAACGAATAACGGTTTCTTTTTCTTACTTGTTTTTATTATATGAAAGGGACAGACCTGATAGCATGGATTGTAGGAGGAAGCCAGATGAAGACCAAAGGAACGATGCCGCTCATTGGTTTAGCGTAACCCTGCGTTTGATTTTAGACTGACTATCGAACCTGGATGTGTGAAACGTATCGAGGTTTCAAAATTCCATCGGTTCTCTGCGGCTTTGCACAATTTTAGTCTTATATGCAAGTCTTACACAAATGCAATCAATCATTGTCAAAATACTACTCCCAGGAGCTATTCTGACGAATCGCTGACGATCCTGTCCAATCTTTTGCATACATGAACCAAGAATCATTAGAGAGTTTCAATGCATGAACAAAAAACTCGAAAACAAATTTAATTCTATCTCGATTTAATCTTTAATTTAACTTAGTCAATTTTGTGCTTAATTCAGTGTTTATCTACCCATTATCAGATAACTGAACATGACTTCTATTTATAAAAAGAAATATGCCTATGATGATGGCTTCCTAAGTAGGCCTACCATAAAGGGCCAATAATAAATCAAGAAAATCGAAATGACAGCAACGTTTTGGCCACAGAGACGGCAATACGGATAGAAAATTTAAGCTTCAACGCTGGAGGCTTTGTAGGTTCAAAAACGATCCTTACATAAAAAAAAATTAAATCGTTAGCTCATTAATGCGATAGCATAGTAATTTCGTGTTCAATGTCTGGTATTACAGACCCAAACTAAATCTAGTTGTTGATTGGTTGATTGTGTTTAGCGGCATATCAACATCGCTATGGGTTATTTAATGACAAGATCTAAATATTTTGAACACAATTTTATGGCTTGAACAACATATATAGTTTAAACGCAATTTTGTACCTTTTAATTACGAATAAAATGTATTGTTGATCATGTATTATCAGACATTTTATTTAAATTTCTGGTAAATATAACGAAAAAGGCTTGTATGTTTTGAGAATGTAACATGAATATAGCATATTAAATGCATGTGAAGTGGATATAACAACAAATACAATATAAATAGAAAACAGAAGTAAGTGAAAGTTAATAAAAACGGAATCTTGTGGTTGATTGGATGATGTTGTTTAGCGGCATATCAACACCTATATGGGTTATATAATTCCGAAATCTAAATAATTTGAACACAATTCAATGGCATCAACTAAATATATTTTGAACGCATTTGTATACATTTAATTACGTTTAAAATGTATTGCTGGTAATTTTTTATACTTTCATAGTTTTGTTTTTTATGTGAGAATTTGCTACTTATCCATGGTTGGGTCTCTAACAGGTGCTACCAACCCAGGTCAGGGTGAACCTGGGAACAGCAGCAATTAAGAGCTGGTTCCACGCTCCTCAAAACCTCCAATCTCCCAATCAGAGGCCTTGATGCCGGATGTAGTTCATCGTCCTACCCAGAACTATCTCGTGTTAAACAATACCAAAATAAAGAATAAATATTTAAAGTTACTGGACAGCGAAACGAGAAAGATGAAAGGGAACGGCATTATGTACTGTAAATAAGTTTTTACAATGATCTTCACTGTACCAGGCCTAAGAGCCACTTGAGATTGAGCGTTACAGTGTAAGAGACACCACCCCAAACAAGGATAAAATGCCATCAAGACGGAAGGGGTTACGTGAATTGAAAAAATAAATAAATAAAATATAGCTTTCGAAGAAAGTGGAAACTGAATCCTAAACATGGGATAAACTTCTTCTCCTGTTCAAAAGACCGGTGTGGGGTGGGGGAAGCGGACGATAGACAAACTTGAAAAAGAATAAATCAGTTGTAAATAAGATGTCAGAGTTTTATGCGGCGACGTTAGAAGTATAGAGTTAAAGTACAGGGAAAAGGAAGCCCAAACCCAAACAGAAACCAAGGGATATCTAACTTGGGATACAAAATTGATTTCCGTCTTTGTTACATAGATGTTATTTATTTTCTGGAAATATGTTCCTCTTCGAAGTTTGAAAACGCAAGAATAAGCTGTATATTTATAAACCCCACCACAATCCATTGCCTTCCCTTCATTACAGGGGTTAGAATTAAATTTGCCATTCTGTGTGAAACATGTGTAAAATGACTAGTCAGCACAACGTTTCATATTAACAAAAGGAAACGAGTTTATGAATATATATTTTATAAACTATTATATATTACTTGATAATACTTCGCTTTCTTCAGAGGAAAGGGCTCCGCCAGGTTAAAACATGCCACATGATGAGCACACCAAGAAACTATTCGCGGAGACCCATGATATGGCACCCGACCGCGAAAGATGAAGGAGAAGGGTGTACAGCTCAGTACGTCGGCGACCCTACGACTCCTTCCGGGATTTAGGGCGAAAGAAATAGAAGAAGAAGAAGAAGAGGAGGAACAAGAAAAAGAGGAAGAAGAAGAGAAACAAGAAGAAGAAAAGAACAAGAAAACGAAGAAGAATAAGAAGACAAAGACGGAAAAAAAACGAATAATAATAATAATAATGAAATCGAAATCTCAAAAATGTGGGACATAAGGATAATACAAATTCCTGTTGTACTTGGATCCCTCGGATTGAGTGGAAAGGATTTTAATAAATTTCTTAAAGGAATCCCTGGTAGCCTACAAGTAAAGCCCACACCTTACGAAGGGCATTATCTATGTAAAATATGTGAGTTTTTTTTTTTTTCAAAACTGCTTAATTGAAAATGTTATGATGCCATTTCTGACCCTTGGTCTCTGGTCAGTACCCGTAAAGAAATGTATATACACAAGAAACCAAAGGAAATAAAACATAACAATAATAATAATAATAATAATCCTTCACGTAAGCGTAAAATAAACCGTTATTCCCTGAACGGCATAAAATCAATAAGACCGAAATGTATACGTTTATTACAATTAAATATTATTACACCGGACAAACAAATGCTGAAAACATCGGACTACTCGTACTAGTGACAGCCACACGAATTCGAAAAGATGCGACGGGAACAACGCCTAAGAAGTTCCAAAACGTCGAGACATCTTGCCCTTGACGCGCACCTCAAAATTTCTCCATGTTTTGAGTATGCATAGTGTCATCATCAGGATTCACAACCAATTTTCTTGCAAAATATCTTCTTGTGATAATTATTCATTAGCACCGATGGTTGACTGTGGAACACTTGGTATACCACGTGACATGGGTGAAATGAAACAAATCAGATTATTTTACACTGCTTACGTGAAGAATGACCTAAACGTTATCATCAGGTTTGAAGTACTCAACATTCGTCATAGATATTCTTATCTGTAGGCGTTCTGAAAGCAAAAGAAATATTTGTCGCAGATTACTTCCACAACGCAGAGAACAAATCACTGTAAGTTCAGACTCGAATATCGGAGGAAGAAAGAAATGCCGAAAACTAGATTCGCAGGTATTATCTCACAAATCCCAATGCACGTAACCAGTCAGAAAAATAACTCACTCTCCGACGCACGCGGTAGCCAAAATACACCAATTTTTCTCCCCGATTCGAGAACACAAACTGCTTTTATCGGCCGAGCATTTTTTTCCATTCGTCGACAACTGAGAGTGGACGCCCCATTTTTGCATATCAAAATACTTTTATAGAAACTCCTGCGACGGACTTGTTTTTAATTTACATATTCCGTCTTCAGCATGTCATGCGGAATATGTGCCCATGTTTTTGGTAAGTAATTTTCTTTTTCGCTACATTTTCCGTCGTAGGATACACGCGACGCGCTGTCGCTTGGTTTGACGAGGTAAGACGCCGTTTTCTTCGCTATATTATCTTAACTTCTCTAGGAACGAAAGGCAAATCTTATCCAATGGGAGGTAGATGGCAATGGAATTGTTTTTATTTATAGGGTACTGTTTCCAAGATAGATATATAGCATATTTGATCATGAGCACTCTCGCTTTTTTTTCCCAATCGTTTCCTTTTACCACTGTTTGTCCGATGCTAACAGAGAACAAGGAACAAATACGGCTTTTGCTTCGAAGTCTAATTTCGTTTTATCTGGTAAGGGATATATTGAGGTCTTTGTCACTGAGACTGTTCACATCAAGTCTGTTCGAAGAGCTGATATTTCCAAATTAAAATTTATACTTATAAATATTTCGGTGATCATTTTCAACATCATCTGAACATTACTTTCCAAAGAATCGAATGGCATCTTTGTTACACTGTATTTTTTTTTTAATTTAATCACATGATTGTGCTATTTCGATGTTTTTTCCTTCATTTGATTTATTTTTTTACTTGAAATTAAGTGTGATTTTCAGTTTCTTCGTTTTTTGCTTGCAACTTCTAACCCAAAGCTGCTACAACTCAATTTAACTATGTGCCTGGTGAATTCTCTAAAAACAGAAGTCAAGATTACTGTGGTTCAGTGAAGATTTCGGTAATTTCTTTAGGAACCGTTATCACGGTCATGATTTGTAATACTTAATTAAGTTTCCAAGAATCTAATTGCTATGGTTATGCAATTCAATTTAATGCTCGGGATCGAAAAGAAATGACAGCACAGGCTAAGAAATGCAGATCATAATTTGAGAAGAGGTTTGGCGTATGAACGCGGTATCTATTAAAGAAATAGCAATAAAATATATGGTTAATAATTCAAGAAGCCATTATATTTAAGGTTGGGTTGGGAGTAGAATTAAAAATAAAAATTACCGGGATAGTAATTATTAGTGTGTAGGGAAAATATTAAGTGGAGCCGTTGTAATTATATAGGGATTGGAAATTTGAATTATTAGTGCAGAAAAGTTGAGGGGGAATAAAACAATGGTGAAATTAGCAAAGGGAAAATTAGGGAGAAAGCAAAGACTAACGTTTACTGAATAAAGCTAGAAGAAAAGTGAAAAAAGGTGAAGGTGAAAGAAAAAACGAAAGAAATGGGCAAGTTCAGTAAATTGCAAATATGTCGAAAGAAAAAGAGAGAGAGAGAAAGAAAAGGATGACAAAAGAAAAAGAAAGAGGAACAAAAGAAAGAAAGAAAGAAAGAAAGAAAGAAAGAAAGAAAGAAAGAAAGAAAGGTAAAAATCCAATAAGCTGGAGAAAGAAAAGAAAAAATGGAGAAAAAGACTGAAAGACGAAAAAAGAGGGAAAAAGCATAATGAGAGAAAGTAAAAAAAAAAAGAAATTAATCGAAAGAAAATGATGAAAAAAAGAAAGTAAACATATAAGTGAAAAGAAAAGAAATTATGAAGATAGAGAAATATATAGAGAAAAAGAATATTTGTTAAAACAGTATAAAAAAAAACGAGAATGATAATTGAGAAGCTATGGCGAAAGAAGAGGAAACAAAAAGAAATCAAGAAAATGAAACAAACGATAAAGAGAAACACAAAAGGTGTTATATAGAAATAAAGTTTGCACATAGATCTCAGGGAACAAATACATGCAATCTTATTATTAAATTAAGTGGATCACATAACCATACAGGTAACGCATATAGAGGAAGCCGCATGATGTCTAAATGATCTCCATTTCTAGTCTATCCTCTATTACTATTCGGATCACTATTCTATCCTCTACTACGGACCTCTATTCTCTACTCTATTCACTATACTATTTCTCTGTTCGGATCACTATGCAGATTATTATTCGTGCGAGTATTATCGAGCAAGTACTATTAGTGCGATTGTTATTCGAAGGCGTCTGACACCAGCATTGTTCAACGGCGTTACTATAGTTTTGTCTGAGATTACAAAGTCTCTACTACAACGAGCATTACGAAAGTGACAACGAGTGTTCGTTGGCATCAGAAAAAAGGACAGCCAGACAAAAGGAAATATAAACTCGAACAGACAGACAAATAAAGATGAAAGAACACAGAGTAAAGGAAGTTAATCAAATAATTGATGAACTGATTCGTTTTCTACTGTTTGTTAACCCTTTGCAACTTATTTAAAGCCATAAAATATATCGAGATTTTAAGAATTTTTGTGGGTAGAGATGATAATGGTTTAGGTATACAGATCTTTCTAATAAACACATAGCTTGAGGAGAATGCGTGGATTGATAGCTTTCCCAGGGATGTTTGCGCGCCTATGTGAATATAACGAAATCAACGGGAATTGAATCTCGGCTCACCGATTTAACAATTCCGAGCCATTAACCATTGGACCAGACGTACATTCAAGCTTACAACATTTGGCATTCACTTCTAGGTACTGGCCAGGGTCAGCGTTACTTAAGTTCGGTGATCGTACTAGAACCGGTGTTTCTAAAGCAAATAAAGAAATTCAGAAAAAGAATGAAGTGATAAAGAAGAAGAAGAAGATGATGATGATGATGATGATGATGATGATGATGATGATGATGATGATGAAAGCAAGAGAAGCAGAAAAAGAAGAAAAAGTAGAAAAAGAAGCAGAAGAAAAGTAGAAAAAGAAGAAAGAAGAAGAAAAAGAAGAAAAAGAAATAATATAAGAATAAAACTGTGAGAAAAAGAAGAAAAAATAGTGAAAGGAGAAACTGAAAGGAATTCATTCGACGTGAAACTGAGAGAATGGAATAAGAGGGAAAAACATGAATAATTGCATAAGGAATATTTCTGCAACGTTTTTTTTTTTATGCTGATCATGTGATCAACAACGAAGTTTTAGATAAACTGGAAACAAAAAATGAACATCCATACATAATATCAGAAACAAAGAGATGAAATTTCTAGACCACATAATAAGGAAAGAAGGCTTGAAAATGTAACACTCACAGGGCATACAGAAGTCAAGAATGACAAAGGAAAACAGAGCATAAACTCCTAACGAACTTGTCTAAATAGATGTCAGAACAAGGTTTAAGAGAGATAACAAAAGAGCAACAGTGAAAGGGAAAATGTGGAGAGCCATGATCGTCAACTTCCAGAAGAGACACGAACAAGAAAAAAGGTATTGTTCTCTTGGACAAAACTCCTCCTAGCGTAGCCTATTCTTTGTTCAATTTCCTAATTGCTTAACCCTGTGAGCTCTGACCACCGCTTAATTGGTGGTAGAGAAAAATGACTTCATGCCCATCCACCGGTTGAATGATGGGTAAACACTTGTAACTATTTTTATATCTACAGTGAAACATCACATAGCAATTATTTGCGAATTTGGACTTAGGAGCTCAGGCAGAAGGTTTAAAATTGTTCAGGAACGCAGGGGTCAAAGGGTTAAACTGAGTTTGTTGTAACAAATCCTTTGTTCGAAGAATATAAAATATTTAGTTTTTATGTAATTTCTACATCTGAAGTTAATAAATATAAAAAGTACACTACACAGTCTTCTTGTCACTTGATCTCCCAAAACAGGAAACCCCCTTTATTCTATTTCAAATAATCGCATTAATTATCAGAGCAATGATAACAATAGTAATGATTTCAATCTGGTTATGAAGTCCATAATTATGATCATGATTAACAGTTGTAAAGCTAATGACAGCGATAACAGGTTTTAACAATGAGTTGCTAATTACTTGACTCCATCAGACCGTTCAATTGTATTTAGGGGAAAACACTGGGAGTCGAAGAGACAATGGAAAAAACCGTGATAGAACGTCGTTATTCTGCCAGAACATGACCAGGCGGTGATATTCCGAGAAGTTGAACAAGATTCACGACAATGGAGATCAGATTTGATAAGGAAATGACCTGAGTGCAAATTTACGACATTTCAAAACTGCACTTGGCCATATCCATATATATACATATATATTTACAGACTTAACAAAAGGTGAATGCAACTCATTAAAATACCATTCCACAGATATGAAACAAATCTAGAAATGAAATATTCCCGAGAAATGTCCAACCTTAGCTTAGAATTGATTAGAAATATACGAAACCCTAATTAAAACAATGTCTCAATTAGATAATTATGTTTAATCATATAAATAGTTTTTCTTCATGTAAAATATAAAATACATTCATACATAAGGTGGGGTATCTGTTTTCTTCATTCCTATACTTTTATTCCCTCTCATTAGTAATGTTTGTATTCTTTTTCTTATATTCTTTCACACTCAGTAACCCCTAGTACTTTAGTGGCTTTATTGCCTTCATTGGAGTTGAAATTATATATATATATATATATATATATATATATATATATATATAGTATTGGGGAGGGAGGGTGACCTGACCTATATATATATATATATATATATATATATATATAGGTCGGTCACTCCTCCTCCCCAATACTAATTATGATTGAGAGAAAGATTAAATTAAACACTCTCTAAACTCTACCATGTCTCTCTAACCACTCTTTATTACACTCTCTGTTAAAATACAAAAACTTACACTACCCATCAATTTTCATTTCATTTTTTGTTTCATCTTTTGGAAGTGCTATCTGATGATCCGGCGTCCTTTAAAAGGGGTCTGGTGAAATAAATTATTATAATGGAGCCTTAAAGTGGTCTGTTTTTTCTTCATATATATATATATATATATATATATATATATATATATAAAAAGTGCCTGAAAACTATACCAAGCCTTGTGAGTGAAATTGGGGAGACGAAACTTTTGTGGGCCGTCGATAACTCTATTAGCACGAAGACACAAGTCTTTGTGGCCGAGAGGTTGGCCATGCTGGCCTTGTTCAAATTGTTCATCATGGTAGATAACACGCTCTTTCGCAGAAACTGTAACTAAGGTCTGCTCAGCATAGTTGCTGCAGTATAAACCACGGGCGGGCTCTGTGGGTGTTGAGCAAATACAAATGTGCATGAGCAAACATCTGCAATCGGGATTCGCAAGCCGCCCTAATAGACGGGTATCCTCGAATACGAGTGGCCAGCCTTTATATTATATTATATTATTTTCGGAAAGTGTTGAATTATTTGGGCATAATTCAAGGACTCACGCTTGGAGAAAAGACGGCATATCATTTGCACCAAAGAACACAATCCCAGCGGTGACATTTGATAGTAACAATACCATGGTTTAGTGGTGATTTTCTAGTAGTGGTATGGGTAATTTAGAGATAATAGATGGTAGAATGAATTCTTTGTTTGGATCAGTAGTAAAGTTTGGACTCCCAAATGAATGGGTTTTGCAACAAGATAATGACCTTAAACATATTATGAAAAAAATGTGCTTAGTGGAAACTAGGTACCTCCACTATATCGGCACAAATTTTCGATATCTAAAATTTAAAATGCATTTTTAAAAATGAAAAACAACATTCTTGAAGATTTCATTTTAGTTTAACTGAAAGCTAAATGATTAAATTTATTATTTGCATTAAGTAAAATATTCTGGCGTATTTCAGATAGAAATTATATAGATTGGAATGTCAAATTTAATTTCGATTTCTTAAAATTTTCCTAAAAGCTTTCATTTTCTTAATTTTAAGAAATTTGTACATAAAAAAATATCGATTTTAAAATTCTTTCAAAAAATATATATATTTCTGACACGTTATTTGAGTAAGATTAGAAAATTTAAAGTTAAATTAATCTGATTTGAAATAAATATTACTTACTTAAAAAAAGTAATATACAACCACTTATTTAATGATTGGCCCTGCTTATCATAGCTTATCTGAGGCGATAATGGATAGCCGATGAGTAACGAGGGCATGACAGCAAGTATGGCCGGCTACAATTCATACAAAATTTAAGTAATCTAAGAGAATCATTTTTTTTTGTTTTAATTACCTAGTAATTTATACAAATGAACATATTTTCCGTAATTATCCAATAATTTATTGATTTTATTTACTTTTCGAAGATGCATTATGCAAAAGTAAAAAGAATTTAAAATATTACAAAATTTTCTTATATTAAAATCTCTGTAAAGGGACAAAACTCTTAGATCACCTGACCGTCTCATAATATTTTCATGTTTAGACTTTCATAGACGAAAATTGGGAACAAATTCAGCAAGGAAATAATAAAAATAAAAAATAAAATTATTTTAAAAATATTTTAGCGTAACTACGTTTATTGATCTTTTCAAATTTGGATTCATAAATTTCATTTCCTCTTAATTACTATATCACATCCAGGAAAGAGCCCAATATAGAATTTTACACGCCTTTAAAGTATTATAAAATATTATAATTAAAATTTTTAAGAAAATGAAAAAATTCTCGTAAAAATTAATTATTCAACGGAAAAATTTTATTTCTTCAGACAATAATGTCCTTAATATAACTTATTTACAAAAGTAATTAAAAGCTTTTCTAAATAATGTCATAGTTTTATTGAATTTATTATTTCTCATTTCAGAGCAGATTTTCAGTTAGAATAGTGAGAGTTTGAAAAAAAAGGGTTCTTTTTTCTGGGAAATTTCATGAAATTAAGTAAGTCGGGGTAACATATGTAAAAAAGTATTTTTTATTAAAATTTTCTAAAAAAAAATTTCAAAAATAATTTCATTCATTTTTAAATAAGTCCTGAAAATTTCATTAAAATCGGACAATTATTTGATTTTTACAAGAATTTCTAAATCAATGTTTTCAACGGAAAAAAGGGCAATGCTATTATTATGTCACCGCTTTGACGTAAACAAAACAAGATTTTAACTAAAATCTCGAACGTTTTAGAAAGGATAAAAAATTTCAAAAAATAAATAAAAAATACATTGGTCTTTCATCAAACATTTTGACGATAATACTTTATTTTTATTAAGTTTGTGGCCTTTTTCATTACGCGAAAAAATGGAGATACCTGGTGAAAGCAATGTAAATGCATTCAAATGGCCATCAGTCCCCGGACTTGATTCCAACAGAAATATTTGTGACGCTTATATATATATAGATAGATAGGAAAGTCATTGTACAGACATATTAAAAGATACACAAAAGTAGAGATAAAATGTGTAAATATACAGCACAAGAAATAAACATTTACAGCCCGAGATACAGAAACAGATGAAGAGCCGAAGATAGATCGCGATTATACATTATATCTATCAATATAATGGCGGCTATTTTTTTCCGAATTCCCATGTTTACTAGGACGGTTATCTAATCACTCTTTCAATTATCAGTAAGTTTAAACTTTCAGTCACGATACATGTTTATCCAATCAGTTTTTACTAAATTTCAACCACAAGTTCGTTTTGCTTACTAATTATTTTTCTAATAATATTTTAATTGTAGATTTACTGTCGATTGTTCGTGTTTTGTCTTCTTTCACTAAAATTATTCAGACTATCTCAGTCATTATCAAGAAATGGTTATTGTCAAATTAATATTTTTTAGAGTGTTTCATTTTGAATCAATTTACATTGACGTCATTAGCAACAATTAAATTGGGTATATAGCTCTGGAAAAACACCTATGAAAAATGATATGTGTTATTACTATTATTATTTTGTAAACATATAAATATTTTATAGATGCTTGAAGTTATAACCTCCTGTAGAGAAGGCTATTTTATTTAATGGATGTTGGTTCCTTGAATATTGAGTCTTTCCATGCAGTGGAAGATCCAACTTATTTTGGTACTATCAACAAATAATTATCTTATGGTGACATTTGTATAGTAGTTGTTTGGCAATTGATATGCGAACGAATTCTTCTAAGTCTGAGCATGTGACAAGTCACACTACGGTTGCGTGTAGTGCATGTGTGACATATGTATAAATTAAATGCTGCTCTTTCTATAGTTGATTTTTATATATATATATATATATATATATATATATATATATATATATATATATATATATATATATATATAATATTTTCAAAGTTTAAATAAATATAAGTTACGTGTTATCGAGCAACGGACAGTTGTACCCGGAAGCTTAATAAGTCCGGAAATTTAATTTTTTTTTTACTATATATATATATATGTGTGTGTGTGTGTGTATATATATATATATATGTGTGTGTATATGTATATATATATATGTATATATGTATATATATATATATGTATATATGTATATGTATATATATATGTGTGTATGTGTATATGTATATATACATATATATGTATATATATATATATATATATATATATACGTATATATATATATATATATATATATATATATATGTATATATATGTATATATATGTATATGTATGTATATATGCATGTATATATATATATATATATATATATATATATATATATATATATATATTGATGATTGATTATGTGTTATTTTTAGACAGTTATTGCGTGAGAAGGACACAGTGTTGGCAATTGCAAAAAGAATATTAATACCGACTATAAAGTAATATAAAAAGTCAGCTGAAGAATTAACGAGATAAGAACCAGAACAAAAACAAATTCTTGAAGAGAGTCAGTAAAAATCGGTTTTCTACAACTCAAATAAAAGAGAATGAAGAAAAGTGTTTCCAACAGTAGAGAAAAATAGTTCAAAAAAACCTCGTGTTGAGAAAGTAAACAAAGAACAGATACAGATTCTTAGGCAGATTGTCTAAAGAGATGAAAAACGACTAGTCTATGACATTTCAGGAGACATCACAAACAGAAACTGGCATAAAGGACAAAGTCATAATGTATATACTTGAATATAGTGCGAATTGTTACTATCAGATTTATACGCCAAATATAGCGGGTCACTCTATACACAGGTAATCTTTTTGAAGCGGTTAAAATCAACGCATTTTCGGTAACCGGTTGCTTATACTCAGGTAATATTTTTCGGGAGCAAGTAAAAATTCATACCACAAAATTCAGGGCTCGAACTATGCATGAAGTCGTCTTATACAACAGTATATACGTTAGATGAATAAAAGTTTCTCAGTAGTAATTTTAGTGATAACTGTAGATTCTTCGTAGATGAAACAAATGTACTAGTTGCTAAGTTCTTCATGGAATGTTGTTAGCCAACGTAGACTTCTCTAGAGGTGTAGTAATGTTTTGAGATATTATTTTAGGCTGTAAGATTATAAGTCCTTATATATTTGATGATTGCCACGAGATAAGTGATGGACAATAGTTTTGTGTATTGCGGGTTAGAAACAAAACGCTTTAACCTAAAAAGTCTATAAAGACAAGACATTACAACTTCTAATTCTGAAAAACTGATTATAGTCCATCTTGTGGCACCATATTAATGAGATAATTATCAGTTTCTCAAGTGTAAAACGTGTTTTTCATCTATAAAGGATATGGACGTGGAAACAGAAAACTCTCTTAAAGCACAGAACAAAAAAAAATTGCAGTGACTAATGTTAAAACTGAAGAGCAGATAACACGATCAATGATTGAATGAGTGATGAAGGTCAAGGTCATAGAATATCAAGGAGGCCATATTTATTTGTAAAATATAACTATTATAGTTTCACCTATAGGAGACATTTTTATCGGTATCCTTTAATTGTAAATAATTGTCGGACTTTTGTCCATTTCATAATGTGTGACGTCATTTGTTTACATTTGATACGCCATGAGCAGATATGAATGTACGTGAGAGATTCATGAAAGATTGAAGTTTAAAGACAGTAAATTCGACATCGCTAATCGAACGCGCCTCTGTGGCCAAATCGGTAAGGGCACGTCAAGCTAAATTATGGTTCCGTATAGGTTAGAGGTTCGAATCCTGTTGGAGGACGAATATTTTCTGTCAAAATTTCTCGGACATTCAGTCCGGTAAATGTTGTTTAATATTGTTTATAGCATTTACTTAAATATTTGTATCTATAGAAAGAATGTATAAACATAAAAATGTCATAAATAATTGTCCGACTTTGTCTATTTCATAATAGAATACATTTTATTAATTTTTTTTTTTCTGTGGCCTATCACTTTCGGCTTTATTTTTTAATAAATTTACATTGTACTTTGTTTGCATAATAATATCTAACATTCCGAGCACCGGTTATCAAGAGTTTTTAATCACTACAGATAATATATATGATGTCTTGTTCATATAAGTGCGAATATAATTGAACATTTTACAAGTATCGCTTGGTTAATGTGAATTTCATTGCGAAAACATCGATTAACATCTAATTTAATTTTATCTTTTGCTTTCTATAACACAATTGCTTTTCATTCTGCCATTCTTTCTTCTAGTGTGATATAAATATCAATTCTTTTCGACAATAAAAATCAATGGCAATACATATCTATAATAAAACCATCAGCAATACATTCATATCATGTTAATATTAGCCGTTTCCTTATAAGGAAACATTCAGTATTTATTGACCGACCAGACAGTGATTCTATCGTTTGAGATTTATAAAATTCTCCTATTAAGCAATTTTTTAGAGAATACTTTTTATTTCCGTAATATTTGTTTTAGTTTTTGACCACTTACAATATTTTTTCTTTCTTATGAGTGCACATCTTTAGAAATCATTAGAAATCTATTAAATGCACTTCTATGTTTAAATCATTCCTGATACATTTCGCTAGGTTAACCCTGCATTTCCTTCTTTGAATCTCTTGCTTTATTTATTATTGACGGAAGACTGTGTTAAAGTTGTGGATTATTTAAAGATACAATCAATTTATATGCATTATTCTATTTTATACAATTCTTTAGATTGAATAGTTCCCGAAATTGTTCTTAAACGCTGAGAAATACGAAGGTCTGTTTAAAATTACTCGGCCCAACCGAGGATATATTCCCCAACACGGATTATTTATGATAAATGGATGAGACTGAGAATTTCCTAACATTGCTCATATATAATAATAATAATAATAATAATAATAATAATAATAATAATAATAATTTACATTATTCGGACTATTGTCCTCATCTTTATCGCCATATTTATTACAACGTTTTAGCCGTTGTACACTCCGGCCTTCTTCAGCTCGTTGGAATGTCGAACTGAACACTTTATTTCGCTCACTGGGATAGACTTTTCTAGTTCCACATGCCATGTCTAATGGATGTCAGTTATCAGTTATCTCCTGTTAATTCCCCTCTCCAAGTTCTCAAGGCGTTGCTTAGACTCAGTCACAGGTTCAATACCGGGTTATGGCAGTGGAGAATTTTTCGGATGGAAATTAACAGGAGATAGCCAAAACGTTGTAATAACTATGGCGACAAAGATGAAAACAATAGTCTGAATGATGCAAATAATGTACATAATACCTCATCTCAGAAATATAGACAAATAAAACTACTACTACTACTAATAATAATGAAAGGTCGGGGTGATGTCCCAAAATACGAGGCTTAATTTGCCCTTGCATGCAAGTACTCTCTCTCTCTCTCTCTCTCTCTCTCTCTCTCTCTCTCTCTCTCTCGTACTTGGATTTTCATAATTTTTAATGACGTTCATTTTGCAGGGTGTAGCTAACGATGCCTACGTTTACTTCCATATCTATAAAATGCTATAACTGTTCTTGTGACATCGGAAGCCGAACCGCATTGGAATAGCGAAAAATGTCTTTCAATTGTATTAAATATCTAAATGTATTAAGAAACAGGAAATCTATGTTATAAACAATGACAAGTGATCGAAACTACTATTTTGTATCAACCCCATGAAAGCTGAACAATTTTCATATAGATCAAGAGGAACGATCAGGCAACAGTAATGTAGCTTTTCGGAAACATACTGAGAATACCGTAGACGAAACATAAGAGGAAGGAGGAATTTTTAATAAAAATGCGAACAAAGATGACACTTATACTTAGAATAAAAAAGAACAGAGATTAAATTTCTGGAATTCATAATGAGGAAAAAGGGTTTGGAGAATTTGACACTGACGAGAGCAACTTACAGAGAAGTACCGTGGAACCTAAATAACGAGTTATGGTAGAAACGTAACTGATAATGTTATTAAGAGTATAAAGATAGCTTATAGCTACAAAGGATAAGATATTGTGGAGAGCCATGATCGGATAGAGCATGTAAAAAGAATTTCTTTTGAATGATAGTAATGAGTTGATTTCTATGTAGTTTTTAGTTCAGAGTTGTCAATCCACTAAATTGGTTGCTTTATTAAGGCAAGTAATCTTAATTTTTCTTCGTATTACACCAAGAGCTGTAAGGACGTGGATTCATGCCTTTTCCAATGGACAACATGAACGCACAACATCTACCAGATATAGATTCTTTAAAAATGTACTCTACGGTAGAGTTTCATTGATTAATGCGTTTTAAACAACGATAATTTCAAAGTATAACCTCAGCTTAATGTGACGTGTTATCCAGGAATGATGGCATAAAATAAGTGAAAAATCCAAAACCAGAATTAATGATGTGTCTAAAAATAATCCATTTCTCTTGTAATGGTGGAGAAAGGGCGTCTGCGAGGTAACGATGGTTTTGGACTGGAACGAAATAATTGGCAGTGACACAGAAATGTCAAAGGTCAGACCTCAAAATGTAAACGGCTCACCTTACAAACATTGCATTTTCAGAAAACATCAGTTTCTATTAGTTTCTTTATCTTTTTTCTCACCGATATACTGAACTACACAATTTTCTATCCAATTAAATAGATTCTCTTCAGCAAACGTCAAGTCTTTTTTTTTTATTAACATTTGATGTCATTGTTATTATGACAGGAATTCTAAGAGATAGGTGGCCTTTCTTTTGGTCTTTCGTATATTTACCTATGTGTGTGTCTATGTGTGTGTATGTTTGCGTGTATATGTATGTGTGCATCACAAACATTTTAATGGTTACTGACAAGGTTGACAATAAGTGTATTGGAGCTGATACTGACACGGAAAGTAAGGTATGTGGTCAGGCCAAGTGCATATTCTCCTGATCTCAGTGACAAGACGATGATGATAATAGTAGTAAATGTGTGTATTTTGGTAAAGTTTTGTGTGGTTCTGGAGCGTCAGATCTAATGAAAGAGTTATTTGATATGTTTAGAGTTTATTAATTTTAGAGTGTGAATTGTTATGAAAGATTCCTGATGGTATGTGCTAGAAAATAATTCCAAATTCAAATCATAGTTTCTGTTTAGGAAATAATTAACGTGAGTCTTAATTCGGAGAACACATGGTTTTGAATGTTGAATTTTTTTAACGTCAACTATCAATTCCAATGCCATCATCATTATCCTTATCATCAGTTGCTCGTTCTCTGGATGGAAAAAAACAGGATGTAGTAGGAAATATTTAACAGATGAATGACCATTTCTTCACACCTTTGCTTATATACACGCCGCTTTGCATGGTCTAGAAGATTAACTGAATGAAGGTGCTCCAATTTCTCCTTCAACTACACCTGGTGATGTCTGGGATTCTGTGTTTGGTGCTTCAACAGGCATAGAAATTAGGACAAAAAAGGATGGCAGCGTAAGATATGAATAGACAGACCAAGATAGATAGATAGATAGATAGATAGATAGATAGATAGATAGATAGATAGATAGATAGATAGCATGAAAACATTGAGATAGATATGAACATAAATAGATATGAACATAGATATGAACATAGATAGACAGACAGATAGACTATGATTTAGATATGAACAGACTGAGATAGATGGATAGATATGAACAGACCAAGATAGATAGATAGATAGATAGATAGATAGATAGATAAATATGAAAAGACCGATATAGATAGATAGATAGATAGATAGATAGATAGATAGATAGATAGATAGATATGAACTGACCAAGATAGATAGATAGATAGATAGATAGATAGATAGATAGATAGATAGATAGATAGATAGATAGAATGAAAACATTGAGATAGATATGAACATAGATAGATATGAACATAGATAGACAGACAGATATAGACTATGATATAGATATGAGATAGATAGATAGATAGATAGATAGATAGATAGATAGATAGATAGATAGATAGATAGATTCACTCGCACCAGAAGTTCCAATACGAACATTTCAGGTGTCGATCTGAGGACATTGCAGTGGATTCGCAAAGAGTTGGATGATATCTCCTGTCAACATCATGGTGTTTGGAGGATCAATAGTGATGGCGACGATATGACTCCATTCATCTTCCCACATGTCTTCAGACTCAACACGGTTTTCTACAGCAAGTGACTCGAGGAAGTATTGCTGCTCTGGGTGAAGAATCAGGGTCCTAGAAAAACATGTCTGGAAACAGGATTCTGCACCATGCCACATATGCAGCAGAACCCATTCATGGCTATCAGACAATCTCTGCGACCACCTCATCCCTTACATCTGGCCACACTCACTGCCCAAATTGTAATCCACTTGGTTATTAGGTGTGGCGTGCAGTTGAACGAGGGACTAAAAAAACCCTTATAATACCAAATATAACCTAAAGAAAAAGATTATGGCAGCATTCACCAACTTAAACAAGGAGACCTTCCAGAAGAGATTCTGGAGATTCCGAAGTCGTCTAGAGGCCGTGGTTGAAGACAATGGCAATTTTGTTGAATAAATTTAAGCATTAGTATTACAAGATAGTTTGTGTAATGTTGGTAAATATATCTGTTAAAATTTGATGTCAGTGTTATTTTCATTTTTGCATAATTTAGACAATTCATACATCACACGAATACACACACACACACTCATATATATATATATATATATATATATATATATATATATATTGAATTGAAAATATGGATTGAAGCAAACAAATTTATTTATGAAGTTAAATGAATAGTGAATATATATTATATTTCTCTTATTTCTCTATATAATCGTGTATCGTGTAATAGCATAGTTGTCCAATCGACAAAATGTTGAATATGTAAAAAAATAAACCCTAACCTAATTGGATTTATTTTTCCAAGTTTTCAGATAAGACGCTTAGCGATTTTAATACCATTTGTCGTAAGAATTACTGAAAAACCCTTTGAGCTATTCTGTTAGAAAGAGAACAGGTTCAATCGTTTTGTGCCACGCCCACTCTCTTCCTAAATGAGCAATGCTGAGAGGACGAAGATCATCCAGGCCTTCACTAATTGGATCAACATTCATAGTCTGGCTTCAATGTCCATTCAAGAATCATCTTGAAAACGCTGAATAATTTAAAACATCGGGAACAGAAGAGAGGAAAATTGGATCAAGAGGTCACAACAGGAAAGGTATCATCATTTCAACTTAGAGCTAAAGATAGCGATTAGAAAAGATCCAACTCTCTCAATAAGACGTTTGGCATGTGAGAGTGGAGTTTCAGCTATGACAGTCCACAAAAAGATCTGAAAATGAAATTGTACGCGAAACATATGAGGCACCTTGTTATTCCAGGACAGAAAGATAGAAGATTAGAGAGCGCAAAGATTAACTTGAATAATTTGGAAAATGATCTTGAATAACACACACACACACACACACATATATATATATATATATATATATATATATATATATATATATATATATATATATATAATAAGAACCATATTTCAATCCTTCATTAGCTCCCGAATCTTAGTTATGATCATTTAATCATGAACATGACATTTTCGTTTATGATCTATTTCTTGTCTATCCTCTGTTAAGCTTGGACAGTAATTATACATTCTTATTGCTCAAAGATCGTTAGTTTTAAAAAAAACTTAGAGAATTCCAGTAAGATATCTTTAATCGTTTCTAAGATACATCGGTTCAAAGCTTAATCTAACTAATGGACGATTTTGCTTTTACACGATTTGTCCAATTTTGCTGTTACAGTTAGAATTCACACACACACAGACAGACACACACACATACACACACATTCATATATATATATATATATATATATATATATATATATATATATATATATATATATATATATATATATAGATAGATAGATAGATAGATAGATAGATAGATACTCTTGGGGTTACCCAATGAACCTCATATATGTCCCACTCGATTTCGATACATTGCCATTTTTATAATTAAAATTTTGAAAATTTTCTCTTATTTCACGATACAAAGACAATATTTGCTTTCTGTATTTCTGTATTAAAACCCTATCTCTTCAAAATGATTCAATGATAAACAAAGCATAGCCTCCACACTGGTGTTTCGATCCGAAATCATATCCATTTCTGTATAAACATTTGCGGGAAGAATTTATGTTTTTCAATCGTGCTACTTGTTTTTTCAAGCAATGTGTCTGATCAAAACCAGATTACGTGCACTTCCCTCAAATGAAAATAATATCTGTGTCTTCGTGGGGTGTACAGATATGATTGAATTGGTGAAAATATCTGAGATCATCTGTCTCCTAATATATGCCAAAAAGTATTTATTTCTTAACTATTCTATTGTATTCATACATTTTATACAATATTCTGGGCTTAAGGTCATATCACGCTAAAACGTCAGTTGGCGTACGATCAGAGAAGTTAAGAAACGTCGGACCTTGACAGTACCTAGATTGGTAACCGCTTACCAGTTGCTGTAAACTTGGATATGCGGTTGACGTAATGGATAATAGCTCGGGATTGGAAATAGGCTAGCCGAGTTCAAATTGCAGTTAGGATTTTTATAATCCCTTAGGCGCAAATAACCTTAGGAGACGTATGAATCCACCTAATCAGCCTCATCTATTAGTAATACTTGCATCTCTAAAACCACCATTAACTAAAAGAAGCATTTAACATTTAAAAGTATTTTATGGCTTTAAATAACCAACAAAGTATTGATAAACCGTAGAAAACGAAGCCATAAAAAAAAAATTCTCGAAGTGTAAAACAACGGAGTAAGGCAGTAAAAAAAAGGACGCGGATGGAAAATGTTGATAATTTACAGCATTAGCTCTACAAGAATTCAAAAGTTACCAACTTACATGATACAATATTCAAAACTAATCCCCCCAGCTTAGCTCTGAGAGGATAGGTTTTTAATATGACATTGAAAAGATTTGTCCCTGACAAATAACATGACCGTAGTCATTTTGTTTTACATTGGGTGGATTGAATATCCTACATTTTTGTTAATGGGTATAGATTTGCTTATGTGTTTTATTTATCAAAAAGAAGCAGAATTAAATCAGCAAGTAGTTATATGGTAAAGAAACTTTGTTTTAAAAGTAAACTTTTACTTTTTGTTAAAAATGAATAAATAATGCGAAAGAATACAAAAGAAACACGACTAACTTTGATGACAAGATAAAAACAAACATAAAATACCCAAAAAGTACGCCGGAAGGAAACGTAAAAAAGTACAATAATGTCCGGAAGGCCTTCCGCTCTATTGAGCAATTGTTGTCTTCATACTTAGAGAATGACACAACATTTTATCCGCGTTTTGCAAGTATCTTTTCCTTTCCGGTCGGCAGCGCCTGAAGATTTTTAAAATAAGTTTGATATTATTCTTCGGTTGTAGCAGACAGAGGAGCTTCCCTCCCCGCATACCGTCAGCGATTTAGACAATTCCGTTCCATTCTGTCTGGATTTTTTGTGTTTACTGACCTCTTAGGCGACTGATATTCGCCAAAATTATGAAATAATTCTTATATGAAATTGGTGACTTCGTCGAGATCACATGAATCCTTTAATTACAATAATTTGGGTCAAGTGCTAAGATTTGATGTCAAGTTTCCATTTTCTTGGATTTATTTAAATCAAGCTCAAGGTATATTATTTACATTATTCGGACTATTGTCCTCATCTTTGTCGCTATATTTATTAAAACGTTTTGGCCGTTGTACGCTCCGGCCTTCTTCAGGTGGTTGAAATGTCGAACTGAACCCTTTATTTCGCTCACTGGGATAGACTGTTCTAGTTCCACATGCCATGTATAATGGATGTCAGTTATCAGTTATCTCCTGTTAATTTCCCTCTCCAAGTTCTCTACCGCCTTAACCATGTATTGAACACACACTCTTTGGGTCCTGTCACTAGATCTAACAAAAGCCTTTATCCACTGTGCCATGTGTCTAAAGTTTCTCTTTTCTCTAAATCTTCATCGTTGATCGCACACTAAGGCCATGATGCTCTCACCATCTTTCTGTGGAACCAAGTTTCTGTTGCTTTATATTACTTGTCCATTTGCGAGGAGATTGTCGATTATTCACTGCAATATAGAATGACTGATGTTACGCAACCTTTCAATTCCCTTTTTTCCTGCTTCTAAGTATGTTGCTTGCCTTTTCAACGGTCAACGCTGTTCCAGTGCGCTATCCTCAATCCATCTCTTCTTCCCCAGTATGGGTAAATTAGTAAGACGTTTATCGGTAAATGATTATTATCTCCCACAAATTCTAAAAAAAATTCTTCTGGTTTTAAATAACGTAGAAAAAATTTGATAAGCGGTAAAAATCAAATCAGCTTAGCTCTTGAAAGGAGAGGTTTTTAACATATACATAGATAATATTAATAGCTGATCAATCGAAATAGACACTCGCTCAGGCATATTTTTGTTTACTTCACACACACTACACAGAGCCCATCTGTGGTTTATACAGCAACTTAGTTACTGTTTCTGGGAGAGAGGGTGTTAGCTAGCTTGATCAACAATTTGAACAAGGCCAGTACTTGTGCTTTTTTACTAGCACGGCTATCGACGGCCCTTAAGAGTTCCGTCTACGCAATTTTATGCATAAGGCTTGGGTCAACCAGTGGTATGCTTTTCAGGCACTTCCCGAAGGTGCCGCACGCTGGGATCGACCTCAATTCATTCTGATAACATCAGGAAGTCGCCTTCCTTACAAAGCGACCATGGTGAGATTCGAAAACGGGTCTCGTGGTCAGAATGCGAACGTTCTAATCACTCGTCCACGCGCCAAGAAAAAGAAAAAATATATATATATATATATATATATATATATAATTTTATTTATATATATATATATATATATATATATATATATATATATATATATATATATATATATATATATATATATATATATATATATATATATATATATATATATATATATATATAACTATAACTAATTTTATTTATATATATAACTTACGATTTCATTTTCAAATCTTTTTTCACTGCTCTTTGGATTGTCATAACTGAAACTCTTTTCTCAAGTGCAAAACGTCCTATGGGTTGAGTTGGATCTTTTCTAATTGATCTCTTTACCTCTAAGTTGAAATAATGATACCTCTTCCTATTATGACCCCTTGATTCAGTTTTCCTCTCTACTGTTCCCTCTTTTTTTTTAAATTATTCACCGTTCTCTTGATGGTTCTCGAATGGACTTTTGAAGATGGAAGCCTAAGAATGAATGTTTGTACCATTAATGAAGGTATAAATGATATTGTTTTGTGAAGACAGTAGGGCTGGCAAAAGCGCTTTTAAACTGTTCTTTTTATGGCTGAATAGCTCAAAAGGTCTTTCAATAATTCTTACGATAAATGGTATCAAGATAGCTAAACGTCTTATCTAAAAACCTGGAAAAATTAATGTAATTAGTTTAGTGGTTTGTTAGATATTAAACATTTTGTGGGCTAGAAAATTATGCTGTAATAAGATTTGGACAATTTTGTTGTTACACCCAGTCTATATATATATATATATATATATATATATATATATATATATATATATATATATATATATATACATATATATTGGAATAATGTTTTGATACCACAAAACAAATATAAAGATTTAAAGAAAATGAATTTCTTTTGTATGACCATTTTTTTTTTTTTTTTAATGGTCATACAAAAGAAATTCATTTTCTTTAAATCTATATATATATATATATATATATATATATATATATATATATATGAAGAAATATAGTCTTAAGGTGTGCTATATTTATGGGATAAAGTGCTCAGTATCAGAGATAGAGCGTGTGTAAATATAAAAGTGAACATAGAAGTCAACACTTGGAGGCGACAGTCTGTTCCATGCTATATGCAATCGTCAGGCCACGTGTGGTGTTATTTTTCTCGGCTATTTATATATATACGGGTCAGTGGTGCATTGTGGGTAGTCTATTTTGGCGGTTATTTTACCGGAAGTCGTTTATTTATTTATTTGGGTTAACTTATTCTGCTTGTTTTTATTTATTTTTATTTTATCTATCTCTGATATTGAGCACTTTATCCCATATATATACCTTAAGACTATATTTCTTTTTTATATATATATATATATATATATATATATATATATATATATATATATATATATATATATATATATATATATATATATATATATATATATATATATATATATATATATATATATATATATATATTCCCTTTATTATAGCTGATATATGGAGAATAAAAGGAAAGGAATTATTTTGACTTTTCTGTTCTTTGAGTTTCAATTTTTGATTTTCCCATGTGTGTATTTGTATGTCTAGCAATTATAAATGAACAACTATATAAAAAAAATGGCCACGACATAGATTTTACACTAATTAAAAAATACATTGAAAGTACATCGAAATTATTACTTCGAAGGATTATTTATAATTATATTAACAACTGTAAAAACGCTTCAAAAACATTATGGCACAAACCTTTATTGAATCCATTTGAAAGCATCTAACGTATGTTTACCTAAAACAAACGGTATGTACGTAAAACTTTCCCAAATCAACATGTGAAAAACCGCAAAAAATATCTACAACACACACACACGCACACACATTCACAAACACACATACACACATACACACGTACATATAAACACTTACAAATATACCTCATCATCTGAATCCTAGATAGACAAACTAGAATTATTATACACTTACATACATAAAGGAATATTAACGTTTTTTTTTTAGGTAGGCTTAGAATCCATCAATTTCTTGGATCTTCGAATGGACGTCGTTTTTTTTTTCCATAACTCATTCACTGATGAATCATTAATAAAAGCGAAAACGTTAGATTGATAAACGTTTCCTTGTTCATTATCTTATCATTCAGTCAGATTCCGATCAATATTTGATCTGTATTTAACTCCAACACAGACACACACACACACACACACACACACACATATATATATATATATATATAAAACAAGTTGATATTTGAAAATAATTACTGTTTATGAATCACGCATTCCTGTAAAGTGTCCATCAATGAATGAATCAATAAGAAAGGTACGATTTCTTAAAGCAATCTTTTAAATATGTTCAACAATTCGTACATTCCGAGGAACATATGTAAAACTAAATAAAATAGAGTTTTATATGAATTTTAAAGATCTTAATAACTTGTTCTCTTTGTGCTTGAAAACAAATTCTATACTCCATACACGTCAATTTTCATTTATTCGCATGTCCATCTCTCGTGATAATGTACCACATAAATAAACGTTTTTACGTTGAGAAAGAAATTAATTTAAAAATTTTTCGGGGAAATAAAAAAAAATTAAACTCATTTGGCATTGTTTGAAAATTTGGTGGGGGCTTTGGGTACAAAAATTTATTTCTCTGATTATGTAGAAAATTTACTTAATAAACCGAATGAATATTTTTGCTAACTTTGACAGCGAACAAATCAAGATTTTGGGATCCATTCAACTCTTCCTTGTAATTATGAGTACAAAATGATAATTTAAAAAAAAGACCAGTTGTGGGCTCACTGATGTATTCCGCTAAGCAAAATCTACTTGGCATACGAAAACAAATGTTGCTGGATGAATCAGAGTTTTTGTGTTCCAAATAACTCATAAAGATTCGATAGCAACTTGATTTACATTACTCTAGTCAGTTTTCGAACATGAAATTTAACGTGGCCAGGGAGAACAGTCGTTTTAAGAATAAGTGGAAAGTGCGACACTGAGATCCAAAGATGCATTAGGATAACCAAAGAGGCATTCCAAAAGCTAAGCAGAGTATTAAGAGACAGAGAAATTTATATGAAAACAAAGAAAAGGGTATTGAGCAGTTACGTGATATCCTCAAAGACAAAGAAGAGACTTGAAGCAACAGAAATGTGATTCTACAGAAAGATGTAAATATACCATGGTGCGAACACGTGAGCAACGACGAGGTTTTCGGAAAAAAAGGCAACAAATGGAAACTTTTACTTAACATCAGGATGAATCAGTTGAAATTCCTGGGGCACATAATGAGAAAGGAAGGCTTGGAAAATCTGATTCTCAGAAGTACAGATTGAGGTAAATAGGGTCAGAGGAAAAAAAGCGCCTAACATACTTGATGGGCTTGATCAAATGGATAGCAAAATAGGGTTTGGGAGAAATAACGAAAAGACAAAACTTATTACAATGCAGAGGATGATGTGGAAGGCAATGATCGATTACGCTCTGAAGGGGCACGGTACATAAAATAAGATGAATCTAAGACAAGGACGCTAAAATATGTGACGATATTTATCTTCTTTCATTTATTTAGTCATTTTGTTGACTTTTCCCTTCATCTATATTCCTTTAATCTTTTTCCCAAGTTTTCATTTTTCCTATGCCTGAATCATTGTTTGTAGCCATTTTTTTCTTCTAGCGTGTCTTCTATGAAGACAAACTCTTTACTAACTGGATTGTAAAGAAAAGTTACACGTGAAAACTGCTGTATTCGCGACGTCTCGCCTCTAATTCTTTTTACAGGGACAAGATTAGAGTTGTATATCGTTTGTTTTGAAGAATATATGTCAAAGTCGTGACAAAGTCAGATATTCTTCATTCTTTAAGAAGAAAATACCAAACTGTGTAGAGCTTACGTGAGAAGAGAGCGAACTCTTAATTCTTATGCTTAGTAGACCCAACGTATCCTGAAGGTAACTCCAGTGACGTTACAGCGAATTAATAAAGCGTATAAAATAAATTAATGAGAACTTTGAACCTCTCAAAATGGCGGTAGATTTTTAAAATAATTCATCCAGGCAATTATGTCTGGGAAGTAAACATGAACGGAATGAAATGAATATAAAAGTAGAGAGCCTAATGGAAAGAAAGAAAAAAAGAAAGAAAGAAAGAAAGAAAGGAAAAAAGAAAGAAAGAAAGAAAATTAAAATTAAAAGCTAAGATCGTGAAGACATATATGCGATTGGAATTTCGAAGAAGCAAGAGGACATGGCCTGTGAAATTAGAACAATCTACCCCAGTTGACGAAATGAGAGTTCAGTTGGAAATTCCATTTATCTAAAGAAGGCTGTAGTGTACAACCGCCGAAACTTCGTAAATATAGTAATAAAAATGAGGACAACAGTCCGAAAATGAAAATAGTGTAAATAATTAAAATATCACATCTCGGAAATTTAGACATAAACAAAATGTTGCTCTGCTCCTTCGTTATAATGCTGAAATCTGGTAAAAAAAATGGAGTATTCCTGTCATGTCGGTTGTTCGGGCCCACCTCTCCGAACAATGTCATTTGTGTAAAGGATTATGTTTGTTTTTAGTTTGTCTAACAGCATAACAACACCTTCATGGGTGATTTAATGCAGAAATTTAATTTACTTGTGAATTTTGACGTAATAAAAATATAATATACGTTATTCTGATTTCATAATTATATACATGGTAGATGATACTCAGACTTTGTGCATATATATATTTGTGTGGACATAATTATTAGAGGAGGGGATATGTGTTTTATGTTGTAGTTATGTTGAAGTTATATTTTGGAATGCATTTTCATTTCTTTAAGAAATTGTAGGATATTATATGAATCAATGTCAGAAGAAGTTCTTTCATGTTGGCTGTGGAGTTGATTTTGTTTTGCGCCATTCGACTGCTATGAACATAATTTCATGCCTTCAACTAAATATTTTGAACTCAACTGCATGACTTCAACTACAGAGAAAATGTTTTGCTGGTAAATACGTTTTAAAACTTTATTATTGGTATTTTTACTATGCATAAGTATTGTTGGTAATTTCAACACAAAATATTCATTGATGGTAATTCTAGTATAAAGTGGTATTGTTTCTAATTTTACTATAAAAATGTATTTTTATAAAGTCATAGATTTGTCTTTGAGAGATCACTGGTTGCCCGTAGCTGGAACTCTAATAGGTTCTACAGAAAACAATTTGGAACCTTAGGTTGAAAGTGATAGCGATATACTTTACAAAGACGAAATGTCGTCATTTAAATCAAACCTTGAGATGTGCGTTTAAAATTCGATTTCGATGAAAAAAAAATATTAAGTTTGTGAAAAAGTTCTCAGCGGACATCGCTTTTTCAAAACTGTATTCAGTATCTTGTTATTATGTCCTTCAGTTGTTGAATCTTTTGAAAACACCTGATAAAAATCGATATTTTTTCTTTTGTGACTGAAAGAAATCGATATCACTTGGATCCATTGGTGAGGGTTGATACTTCATAAATAATAGACAAAAATCAGTTTATCTGTGTGGAGGAACATCGTCGTATCCGTTTGACAATAGTTGGAAAATGAGGACAACAGCCTTATAACATTTCTGTCATTAAGATGGACATTAAAAAGCTTCAGATACGCATCGTTGCCTTTGGATTCGTTCTCAGATGATCAACCAATGATAACATTTACATCGATCAAGTTTCACAACTTCGTAACTGCAGATCAGACTTTTAATATTCAAGAGATCCATCTATCTATCTATCTCCTCTGTTTACTTTTCTGTGCGTTTATCTATCTATCTATCTATCTATCTATCTATCTGTATATATATATATATATATATATATATATATATATATATATATATATATATATATATACACACACACACACACATTTTTTATATAAAAAGAACAATTTACACACTTCAAAAATGCAACTTCGTTTCGGTGCATTTATAGGCACCTCGACTACTGAGAAGTAAATACATCGAAACAAAATTGCATCTTTGTCATGAGTAAATATTTTTGTCTATATGAAAAATTATCATATATATATATATAAATATATATATATATATATATAGAGAGAGAGAGAGAGATAGAAAGAGATAGATAGATAGATAGATAGATAGATAGATAGATAGATAGATAGATAGATAATATATATATATATATATATATATATATATATATATATATATATATACACACCTAGTGAGCCAGACAAACCTACCTAGGTTTCACCTAAACGGATCGTCAGGGAAAGTTTGGCTAACGAGGCAAAGAGAAACACATATTTATAGGTGATAGCTAAAATCATACCACGTGACAAAAAAAAAACCTAAGTGGGGGGTAAATATTTATTCAACAAAAAAAAAAAAATCCTCAGTGGAAAGTCAATAACGGGAAAACGTCTAATTTAGTAGCCAAGATTTTTTATGTCTACATACATTAAGAATTTCAGTTTTAGTGTTTAATAGCTGGTTAGGTTGATCATATAAAGCTATGGCTAATTTCTCCTCAGCACATAATTTGCAAAATTTATGGCCTGCTTTATATGCTCTACGGTTGTATTGAGCTCTTTTGTTAGTTAGTTGTTTACTCGTATCGGGTTTTTTCTTTGGGCTTCAGACCTGCATCTGTGCGATTTTTTTTTTGTCGGCAGAAGTTCATGTTTGTAGCTCTTTCTTTTTTAAAACTTTTTTCCTCGAGATTGATTTGATTAGCAAATCAAAATTGAGGGTTTTTCGAAACGAGTCTAGTTATTATATATATATATATATATATATATATATATATATAAATTTTCAAGGGGATAGAATTCAGGTAGAATTCAATATCCAGGATAGGGTAATAATATATATAAAAAAGAGAAAACTTAAGAGATATATACGCATTAATCACTCCGTGGGTTTTTAATATTGTTAACGTATTCTTCCTCATTGTTTTTTTTTTTTTTAAGTATGAATTAGTTTGTTTTTTTAAGTATGAATTAGTTTTTTTTTTTTAAGTATGAATTAGTTTTTTTTTAAGTATGAATTAGTTTTTTTTTTTTAAGTATGAATTAGTTTTTTTTTTAAGTATGAATTAGTTTTTTTTTAAGTATGAATTAGTTTTTTAAGTATGAATTAGTTTTTTTTTTTTTTATGAATTTTTTTTTTAAGTATGAATTAGTTTTTTTTTTAAGTATGAATTAGTTGTTTTTTTAAGTATGAATTATTTTTTTTTTTAAGCATGAATTAGTTTTTTTTTAAGTATGAATTAGTTTTTTTTTTTAAGTATTTTTTTTTAAGTATGAATTAGTTTGTTTTTTTTAAGCATGAATTAGTTTTTTTTTAAGTATGAATTAGTTTTTTTTTAAGCATGAATTAGTTTTTTTTAACATGAATTAGTTTTTTTTTTTTTAAAGTATGAATTAGTTTTTTTTTTTAAGCATGAATTAGTTTTTTTTTAACATGAATTAGTTTTTTTTTTTTTAAGTATGAATTAGTTTTTTTTAAGAATGAATTAGTTTTTTTTTAAGTATGAATTAGTTTTTTTTTTAAGTATGAATTAGTTTTTTTTTAAGTATGAATTAGTTTTTTTTTAAGTATGATTTAGTTTTTTTTAAGTATGAATTAGTTTTTTTTAAGTATGAATTAGTTTTTTTTTTAAGTATGAATTAGTTTTTTTTTAAGTATGAATTAGTTTTTTTTTTAAGTATGAATTAGTTTTTTTTTTTAAGTATGAATTAGTTGTTTTTTTTTAAGTATGAATTAGTTTTTTTTTTTTAAGTATGAATTAGTTTAATTCTACCATCTTTTTTTTTCTCTCTCATATTTTGGATTTTAAGTTTCATATCGTTTTTTATTGTGCGTAGTGTCACCCCAAATGTATACACACCTTTCCGGTGTCTGTTGTTTAGTTTTAATTTAGGTCAGCGAATCGGTAGCGTATTACGCATCGAAAACTAATTCGTATTTATCTGTATCTCACTCCTTTAAACCGTTATTTAACTTCTCTCTTTAAAACTTTTCTCTGTTAAATTTTAATCCCCACCTTCACCTTTAGGCCTTCCTTTTCTTCTTTCTTCTGTTACACCCTCTCTCTAGACCTTTCATACATTTCCCTCTCATACTTGTTTCCCACTCCCACAGATGCACTCTCACTAAAATTTTATTTTTTATACCCGGAGATATATTTTCCGATTTCTTTTTGAATTTGTAGTTCTGATGAATAATCTTATAAATTATAACCATGGAATATTAATGTTTGAGCCTTTTTTTTATATATATATATATATATATATATATATATATATATATATATATATATATACCTGCATATATTTCTATTCCGTTTTCTGTCTAACTATCTATCGATCTACTTCTATGCCTGTCTCATATATATATATATATATATATATATATATATATATATATTAAAACAAAAACATGTTAAACATCACTACACAGTTACAATTTAGTTTCGACACTACAAACTCGGGCGATGGTAACCTACTGGCGAGTGAACGATTATTTTAATTTCAAAAATCAGAATACTTTTTCTCAAGAAAAAAAACAGAATTACTATTATTAAACAATCGAATGCGACTTACACTAAATTCAAACGTACCGAATTTTTTTTTATTGTATAGGTCATGACACGAAGTTGTCTGCATTTATGTACTAGACAATTTCATTATGAACAGATACAAATGGTTACATTAATTCGTAAGATGTGTAGAAGTCTGGCGTTTAACTCTCCTAAGAAGTAAAAGCGAAAGAGGTAGGGAGGTGATTTCATATAATGCAAACAAGTTATATGCTCGGTCAGCTACTTAAATAAAATTTTGTACTTGAGAAATAAAAGGCTCCTTTAAAAAACTGGAAAACAACATAACCTTTTGAAAAAAAAAAAGAAAAAAAAACATTTCATAAAAATGAAAATTCTTTGGCAAATTAATATGCAACTGTTAAGTAAAGAGCATCCATATAAGATGTTAATAATACTAACTAATCAATGCAAGATGTTAATAACACTAAATAACCCCCTTACATCGATATATGATGTTAATAATATTAACACCAATGAAGAGCTATATTAAATCAAAATGAATGTTACAAATGGAATAGTCAGCTATCTACTGAATAGTCAGAATAGTTAGTTCATCTACTGATTACTACTATAAGAAAAGTATTATGAAATTCAAAATTTAAATATATTGTAAGGTAAAAGGTAGATTATGCCTACAATTTAAAGTCAATTCACTACCTGTGTAAGTTTTATCTGCCTATCTATCTATATTTTTCTGCCTATCTTTTACTCTACCTATATATCTAACGATCCACATCTTTACTATCTATTTTTTCTCTACCTATTTATCTAATGTTTTTATCTGCTTTTCTTTCTATCTATCTATCTATCTATCTATCTATCTATAATCTGTGTATATATCTATCTACTTAACTGGTTAGCTATTTTTTTCTCAGCATATCTCTCTATCTATCTATCTATTTATCTATCTGCTTCTCTGTTTACTTTTCTGTGTGCTTACGTTTATTTAACCGCCTCTTTATATAACTATTTCTCTATCTTTATGTATATCTGTCTATCTAGCTATCTATACGGTGTGATGGGTTACGTGTTGCCATTTAACATACGAACCTAATAATAGCCACAAAATTCTTTCTCTAGATTTATTATTAAACACTAATAATAATAAATTCACTATCTCCCCATATAAAAAACCTAGCTGTATAAATTCATGAACACTTAACTATGAGAGTGAATGTCTAAATTACTTTAAAAATCAATTATAAAAAACCTAATAAACTATGAAAAAATTAATTCATCCATAAAACAGATTTTCTACAATGAACTTAAAAATATAAAACAAACTCTTATTAATAATGGCTTCCCTAATTATATCATTGATGAGCAAATAAGATGTTTTATTAGAAATTTTAATACAAAGTAAATAGAATATAATAATTCTAACCCCAAATATATTAATCTTTTATATTGCAATCAAATATATTCTAATTATAAATAAGACAAAAGTGTCCTAAAAAATGTAAAAAATATTAACACATCCACCACAGATTCTGCTAAAATATAAAACTTAATAATACACTACACTAATTCAAGTATATCCAATTTAATCATTCGTAATTATTCTTCCTCACCAGCTAACGTGTTGCAAAAAACCGACATTGCATATTAATTTAAATGTCCTCTAGAAGATTGTATCTCCAACGTAAAAATATTATTTATGTTGGCCACACTACGACCACGCTGTCTCGGCGGCTGAGCTTTCATTTCAATGATGTATCTAATATTTCTAAACATTTACAGCAGCATACTTGTTCACATTCGCAATTCAGAAATTTTGTTGAAAATACATCTATACATTTTCATGAAAATAATAAGCATAAACTAAAAATTCTTGAAGCTATCCATAATAAAAATGTGAAAATAAAACTTAAGAAAATTAATTATGGATACGGCATAAAATTTTTAAAATTTTTACAAGAGATAGTTTAAAATATCGTTCATAATAATAATTTTTATAATACTTATTTTAAAAAAATCTCGAGAACCTCATAATTTGGTTACTTCTCCTGCAGTGTTCTCCATCGAACCAAGGGATCTTCTCCAACAAGTAAAACATTTTTGCAATTTCATCACTTTTGTGTTTGAGAATGATGAACGCTGCAATATTTGTCTTGAAAAAACAACTCCCTGATGATGACATTGTTCTAATGTCGAAAGTACTTAGAATAAATCATCGCTATAGTACGTAGACTTTTAAAATGTAAGCGCAGGACAAGACTGAAACTGAAATCTCACCAATTAACTAAATCGCTAGATGTAACCGTAAATAATATGTTAACAGTTTCTTTGTCGCACTTCTCGCTTGTGTAACACCCTTTCAGCTCCAGCTAACTTTAATCTGCAAAAATTTAAATGAAATGCCAATCGCTATCTATCTCCTTCGGATTACTATTTTCTCTTCCCGTCCATGAGTAATGATTTGCTTATTATTCTTCCACTTACAATAACCCATTGTGTTTTAGTGGCTTTGCTGCCTTACACGAAGTGAACTATATCTATCTATCTATCTATCTATCTATCTATCTATCTATCTCTTTCTCTCTCTCTCTCTCTAATATATATATATATATATATATATATATATATATATATGTTTACAATTTCTTAAAATCATGTAACATAACACAGAAAATGGTATTGCTATTAATATACATAAAATTTTGTCAATATATATAAATATGCAAAATATAAATGCAAATATTTTAGAAGTTCTTTCCATTAAAAATGAAAAAATACTATTAACCCAATGACGCTTCTCACAGCCGAAATCACGTGTCGTCAAGTTCTCGTCTTACAAAGTTGACACACGTGAAACCATGTCTTAGGTTATTCAACTTCAAACCGACAATAACACAGACACTAAACTTGTTATTTTTAGACCTGGTAATCTTCTGGCTTTTCCAAAACAACCCGGGGACGGAGGAAAGAATTTAAATTCATATCTCTAAATTCGACAAATACTTTCATCCGATTGAACCTGAGTTGAGGCGCTTAATTCGACAACAGGAGAAAATTAATAGCAGACTTAACAGGCAATAAAATAAAATTTAAATTAAACATTTTTGCTAAAGTATACTTTGTTAAATACCGATATGTATGTATGTATGTATGTATGTATGTATATATATATATATGTGTGTGTGTGTGTATGTGTGTGTGTGTGTGTCTGTATTTGTGCGTATATATATATATATATATATATATATATATTATGAAATGGACAAAGTCCGACAATTATTTTAAGATTTTTTATGTTTATACATTCTTTTTATAGATAAAAATATTTAAGTAAATGCTCTGTTTATAATAAACAGTATTAATAACATTTACCGGCCTGAATGGTCGAGAAATTTTCATAGAGATTATTCGTCCTCTGACAGGAACCGAACCTGTATCCTATACGGAACCGTCATATAGCCTGACGTGCCTTAACCGAACGAGCCACTGAGAATCGTTCGACAATCTTCCATGAATCTCTCACGTACATTCATGTGACGTCATTTGTTTACATTTGGATATGCATTGAGCAGACAGGAGTGCCACTAACCGAGAAGGATTTACAGAAATTGAGAGTAAGAGTAGAGAGGGGTGTTTGAGAAAATGATAAAAAGAAGGGCAGGGATCAAGATCAAGGCATCAGAAGATGTCGATTGACATTACATTTGAATTTTTAGAGGTAATAGCTATAAGGGAAGCAAGTAATCGGAAGGGAATTGCATTGTCGGGAAGTGCGAGTGATGAAGCTGTTGGAGAAGAAGGGATGATTACATTTAGCTGTTTCCACATTGAAAGGGTGAGACTGAGATACCAACCTAGCAGAACACTTAAATTTATGCAGATGGGGTATCAATGAAAGTAGCTCGTTAATTATTACACAGTCTAGCTGAGGTTAAAAATCATTATCGCTAAATTCCTCGAATTTTATCTCAAATTATCTATTGCAACAAGTTTGCCTTAACGAATTCCCTCAAAATACCCCATTCGATATTCGTTGCACGATCAGGTTTTTTTTTCTTGTTCCTTTCCGTCCTCCACAAATGCACAAACTATTTCTCGTGTTTTACTCTTAAGTCGCAGACCTGTACGCATAATAACCTTCATATAAGAAGCCTTTTAATATCCTCATATGTATATATGCATACACATATCTAGTGAATGGCAGCACATGCCAGATCTTGACCACTTAATATACAAACGGAAACACGTTCTAATATATGACTTTATCGCAGATAACGCCTAAAGACTTTCTTCAATCTATCCGATGACCTGAAGCTCACTTTACAAGCACGATATTGAAGATCGCCTGCTGATGATTATTCATTTAGTTGGCGTGAATTAAAATGCTGCTTCAGTCCACCTGTCATTTTACAAAAAGCACATGCAGAGTCGATCTGAATGCTGTACTGGTATTTGGCGTCTATAGTACATTGACACTGTTGGTGACATATGGGGTCAATGTTTGATAGGCATTAGTGTAATGTAGACAACACTCCTTTTCTGGAAGGGGTCATGAATCTTGAATAGATATTTTAGAATGTTTTAGTTGGCCGTATGCTGTGTGCTTTGATTCAACGTCGTTAAGAACTAAAGCGATCAAATAATTCCATCGATGTTTGTGTGAAGCTAGAGTTTTCGACATCAATATAGACATCTTCAGTGTGAGCTTCAGGCAATTGTTATATCTTTCTTTAGGTATGCATTGCGCGCGTTTTACCTGAAGGTCTTCTCCACACGCCGACTTCTTTGAGGCATCGGTTGATCTCAAGGTACACAACGTGACCAGATCAACTAAGAAGCTGTTTTAGAATGCCGGATCGTATGCAGAATATATTAGCTGGTTGCTGCACTTTTATTAGCCCACACAATTGTTCGCTAACACAACAGCAGTATTACAGATAATTAATTCTCATACAGCAATTTTATAACGAAAACGTTAACGATACAGGGACGCTCAGCCTTAAAGTGAAATTTTACTTGAGATGTATGATATATCCGATTCCGGTCTAGTATTGTTAATATTTTTAGTATTTTTACTGGTGTTGTTTTAATTTTCGTACTTTGGAACCGGAGTGTTTTAAGACAAAACGTGAGAAATCATATATATATATATATATATATATATATATATATATATATATATATATACGGGTGCAATGGATAAATTGTCTAAATTACGCAAAAATAATAATGGTACTGACATCTCATTTTAACAGGTATATTTACCAGAACTACACAAGAATATTCTGAAATACTAAAGAATGAATTGATTCAGTTAATATCATCATTGTCGAATCAGACGCTTCTCTATAGCTAGGGTGTATAGCACGTCAGATCAAATGATGGTTTCATGTAGGACACAGGTTCGATTCCTGTTGAAGAACGAATATTTTCTACAAAATGTTTCGAACATTCAGGCCGGTAAATGTAATAAATACAGTTTAATTAAAAAAAACAAAGCATTTACCTAAGTAAATTGTTTCTATTAATTAACGTGTAAACATATATTAAATAATTATCCATTTCTTTATATATATATATATATATATATAAAATATATATACTATTTATTAATACATATATGATTTATTAATATATTATTTATTTCTTCTGCAGTTCGACATTGTTACTTTGCCGCTCGTGTTGTTTTCTCTCCCAAGCCTGTCCTTCCGTCTATACGTAAGGATGTTCACCCTCCACATCATAATAGTTCATTAATTTATTCTTTTAAATGTAGTTGCGATTCGCACTACATAGGGAAAACGACCCAAAGGCTGGATGCTAGAATATAGCAACAGGTTTTAATGAAAATCCGAAAACTTTAAGTACACACCCTCGGACATTTTGACCAATACATACGGGCCTTCCATCGCAGAAATAGCCATAATTGTACTGTGAGTTTTAGTGTGGACTCATTTACCATACTTAGCAGGTCCCACTCTAATTACCACCTAAAAGTGTTGGAGGCCATCTATATTCTATCGTTGAAGCCTTCTCTGTGTAAAAAGAAGCACTTTGTATTAGGCCTCCAACTAATTACTAACTATTATTCCCTAATACACTTTGTCCATTTTTCTTTATATATATATATATATATATATATATATATATATATATATATATATATATATATATAAAAAAAAAATGGACAAAATATATATATATATATATATATATATATAATTTAATATATATATATATAATTTAAAAAAAAAATCCTTATAACGACCACAACAATATTTGCAACAGGAAAAATGATAAATTTATAAAATTATAAATCCACCTTATCTGGAAAGCAATATGCCGAAAGAGAGTTCCACAAGCGGGAAGTGCGAAAATAAAAACTGTTATCATGGAACTTACGTTTACACCGAGCCAATTCAACTGCTAAACCGATTGCACCTTCTTGCTAATCTAGCACTGCGTTTAAATTCATAAATTCCAGGAACCATAGTGAAGATAATAACCGAATATTTCCCATGAAAGTATTTATAGAAAAGGCTCAGGAAAGTATCTTTACGCCGGTGCGAATTCTGACTGAAGCCAAGACGCCATATCAGGACCAATAATACCGCTGATTCATTTTGGAATTTATAAAGAATCCTTAGATATAAAGCAGGGGAATCGGACTATATGTGACAGCGATTTTCGAGGCATGCACTTATAGATTATAGATTTAGAAAAGACAAATTATCTAGTACGACACAGTGTGTAATTATAGCATTTTCGTTGTCAAATCCCCCACACTTTTGAACAGCTTCTAAGCAGGTTTATTGCAAAGTAATTCTAAATCTTAATGAAATGATTATCAAAAGCAACCATCCATTGATAAAAATAAGTATAGTCTAGAGGTCATTATTCTTCAATGCTTATAAACAAAAACAAAATATATCTCATCGCAATTTGCTGTTACAACTTACTGATATGATTTGCTACAACATTGAATTTAGTTCCCAACAAAAAAAATAACGACACATTTAAACATATGCACTGCTTAAAAGACATTTTATTTGACCTTTTCTTTTTTTGTATTCACATCCCTGACGATGACAAATTTGGATCGAAAGCATGAACATTTTTTTAAATCGGTATCACCCCCAAGTAAGACAGTATAGCCACTAGCACACAAATGGTTACAGGGTGTGGAGAAATTAAGAACAGAAACATGAGTAATGAGGTGAAAAAGAAAAGAGCAATCAGGAGGACAGTAGATAGAATTTAAATTTTTGTAGATGAAAGTTGGCTGAAAAGCATCGAGCCGGCAGGGATTTCTACAAGCGAGAAGTGCGAGAAAAGAAACTGTTAATATAAAACTTAAGGCTACATCTCGCCAGATCAACTGTAAATTGATGAAATCTCGCCGACAATCTTGTATTACGCTTAAATTCATAGATTCGAAGACCTCATCCGCTCAATTACCATGAAAGTATTTATAAAATAAAAGGCACAGAGAGGCAACTTTACGATGATGAGCAAGTGGCTGAAGCCGAGCCGCCAGATTAGGACCAATAATATTGCTGATTCTTCTTTGGATCTTATCAAGGAGCACCAGGTAATTGAAAGGTCACCGGACTAAATATTTTTCAAAATTGTGTTCGTATACGAGAAGAAAATGGTTCATGTATTTAATAGACATAAAATGTCTACTCTTTTTAATAGGATACACATATGTTGGACCTTTGTGCATGCGTATGCTTTTGCTAATGTTTTCAGCAGAATTTGTGTCGAATATTTACTTTTCGATTAATATAAAAATGTGAGCGTTGCAATATTTCCAAGAATACGAAATAAAAAAGAAAAGAAAGATAATAATAATAAAAAGTCATTTTACAGCATAATTCATCATTTTCTGCTGTGGACAGAGTATAATAAATGATTGATCCGTGGTCAACAGTGTATTTTTTTTTCCAAATGGGGAGACTGTTTTCTCTGAAAATCAATAAAATTTAGTTCATTTTTTTGTTTTTGAAAATTTGGGATATTTGAAGAACGGAAGTACAAATCCATTCGACCTATTTTTAATTAATAGTCATCGCTTTATCTTAGCTGATCTGACAAAAATAATAAAAGTCATTCAAAGTGTACGTCGATCCCTGCCCTATCACAATGGTACTGTGTGTGTGCGCGCACGCGCCTGATCACGCTTTTAGCGACATATGAACTGTTGTATCCTTAAAGAGATTGCAAACAGAAAAAAGGTGGTACTCGAATGTAGGAACAGCAACACGCGCGTAGATGAAAGATGGGTTTATCGCAAAAGAGAATAAACTACAGAAAGGCAGGAAATCGGGTGGCAGACTAGTAATTCCCGAAGCAAGGATATTTGTCAACCGCTCCACGCGGTCAGATGTGGCAAAAGGCCGAATTTAACGTGGGCTATCCGAGCTCGTAGGCTCGAGTAAAAATTCCACGTAGACCCCATAAAAAACGGGATCGAGTAGCTGTCTACCACCCCTGACGAGACTCTGCCTTTCGTCATAGCCTCGTCTGGGTTCCTCTCTGCCCGAAGGCAGAGTTCGACTAACACAGCTGGAGACGAATCTCCAACAAATTGCCAAAGCAAGGATATTTGCCAACCGCTCCACGCGGTCAGATGTGACAGAAGGCCGAATTTAACGTGGGTTATTCTAGTCTGTAGGCTCGGGCAAAACTTCCCCGTCAGCCCCGTAGACTGCGTAAAAATGGGATCAGGTCGATGTCTATATATAGCTACTGATATAGTCAGTCCACTGGCGATAGGGAATGTGGGACATTCCATTACAACACCTCTCTTGAGCTAATTTTCCCTTGAAATTTTGCTCAATACCTCTTCTTTTTGGTATCAGAACATAATTGTTTGACATTTTTCCTCTTCCTAGTAATTCTCCATCTCACCATCAATCTTTATTGGTTAATAAATTTCTATGTCTTAATATTTTGAATGCAAATTTATGCCTACAACTGCCGGTAAAAATGTATTGCTTGTATTTTTCAATAAATATGTATTGTTGGTAATATTTTATATAAAAATATATTGTTTGTAATTTTACTATAAAAATATATTTTTATACTTTCATAGTATTTTGTTTTGTTCGGGAGTTCACAATTTTCCCATACCAGGGACCATAACAGGTGCTACCACCACGGGTAAGAGTAAATCTGGGAACAACACCAATTGAGTGGTTGTTCCACAATCCTTACATCCTACAATTTTCTGATCAGAGACCTTGTTGCCGAATTCCATTTATTATCATAACCAGTATTTATGTGTGTGTGTGGGTGTGTGTGTTAAGTAGGTATAGTCATATTTAATGACAAAAGCATCAAAATGCACAAGCAATCAAACCAAAATGAAATTTAAAGTGGCAACTGGGATCTACGAATTTATGTATTTCCACTGCAATGCCTCATAAACCAACGAGTTTAAATAAACACGTAATTCTTCCAGACACGCAATTTATCACCCATTTAGGTCTGACTCGATTGCAAATATTATTTCCCACTATCCACCTCAAGATCTCTATCATTCATACTTTCACACTGTCTCATTACTTAATATATAAAACTCAAAGTTCGTCTGTGTGTCATCTTAGAACACTGGAAAATAATTAAATATTTAACGTTGGTAATCTTTCCATCTGTGCACCTTTTTAGGTGTATGTATGTGTGCAAATATCGAAAAATGCGGTGTTATCACTTCTTTCAAGCATGATATGTATATCTTGCACGACTTAATAGTTTGTGTTTAATACAGTTAACCAATTGCCTTTTCACTATAAAAATTAATTCATATTTTCATTTGCAACTTAGTGATCTTTATATACAAGCGACAGTTTAAATAATAGGATAAAGATCAAATCATTTTTTTTTAGTTTTGAAAGGACGCGTAATATTCTGAACGCCATATATTATAATAACGCTGTTTAACAAGTCAAACGCATATGAAACCTGCTTATCTAATGAAAATCCAACCACACAAAATAAAAATACCAGAAACGTTTCTATATATCTCATTCTCTGATGAAGTTTTAAGAAAAAATGCAACCATGTTAGATTGATAAACGTTTACTATTTGTTCTATATCTTTTCATATATATATATATATATATATATATATATATATATATGTGTGTGTGTGTGTGTGTGTGTGTGTGTGTGTGTGTGTGTGTGTGTGTGGAAAATTAATGAAAATGTTTATACGACGCGTTTCGACTTTTAGCATTTATTGGATCAAAGTGATGTTTACGTCGATGAAACTACACATGCACATGAATGAGCGACTGAAACTTTTATTTCATCTATATATATATATATATATATATATATATATATATATATATATATCATTGACAACGACAGACAAGGTGCTTTGATGTAGTTTTTTTATACAATTTGTCAAGTGATCTAATTTTTTTTTGAGGATGATAAATTATATAAAAATTAGCAACAAATAGTTTGATGTATGTATGTATTTATATAATGTTTTCATTTTCTAAACACGCTCATTATATAAATACATATATACAACAAACTATTTCTTATTAACAGTTAATATATTTCAACCTTAGAAATGCCTTTATGTATCACAGCTCATCAATGTAGCTAGATGTCTGGTTGCCTCTAGCTAGGATCGAAACCCGGATGAATTGGTGTCAGTCGGATATTCTACTCCTAAGCCGTTGGATCGAATTTAAGCGTATTTATTTTTAGATGAATACACAGTGAGTAAGAGAACTCTATTCGCTTTGCCGAAGAGTCTTGCATTATTAGAAATAATAGTCACTGTTTACAAACTCACACTTCCTCCCTAGAGAGCTCAACCGAAATAAATTTTTCACAAGCATATATATTGTCATGGACACACACACACACACACACACACATATATATATATATATATATATATATATATATATATATATATATATATATTGTTTGCACTTTTCGTACTGCAGAGTGCACAATTTCTCTTTTTACATTTTATTCCCAAAATTTTGAATGGTTATAAAATAGTGTTAACAACAGTGTCATATTAAGCCTCCTATATGTTAATGCTGAACCAATTTCTCAAAGATGAAGAGAATACTTGACTCAACAGAATTGTCGTTATAGACAATGATGTTGTGAATACCATGGGCAGAGCATGTAAGTAAGTAGGAAGTTTTAAAGAAAATCGAAACATAAATAAGACAATTATACATAAAACCAGAAAGAGTTTAAATGTCTAAGACATAACGAGAAAAGAAGTCCTGGAATATCTAACTCCCTCAAGATATATGGATATATGGAAGGCAAGAAGGATATATGAAAACAAGTGAGTAACCTACCTAATGTGCTTGTGTAAATGTGTGTGCAGAATAGAGAAGTGGATAGTAAAACGAGAAACACTTCTAATCTCTACCGATAAGAAGTTGTGGAGAGCCACGTTCTCATGGGACACGGTACATATAAATGTGGGTGGTTCTCTCCAAGCTTTCACCTCTTGCATCAAATCATATGTGTAGATAGTTTGGTTGTTTAGTTCTAAGGCTGAACTTTTAGGTCCAAATATCTAAACTATTAAGTTTTATATAATAGAGGTTTAATATGAAAGTAGTAACACTAAATGAAGTTAATAGTCGTAGATAGTATTGCAGAAAAGTACTTATACAGAATAAAAATATATGCCAATATATCCCATTTATATTTCTCTAACATCGATGCCTGTCGTACTACGAGGCGTCATCACTTTTACAAATTTTCAGGCTTAACTTTCTCAGTACTCTTTGAGGAGATTGTCCAGCATTCGCTGCCATACAAGAGGACAGATATCACGGAATAGTTCAGTACCCATTTTTGTTTCTACCAATTTTTTTTTATCGTGAAGCAACAGAAATGTGGTTCTACAGAAAGATGCTGAGTATACCATGGAACGAAAATCAGATACGACGAGGTTTGGGAGAAAATGGAAACAAAAGTATAACAAACTTATACTTAACATTAGAAAGAGGCGGTTCAAATTTCTGAGTGCTCATAATGAGGAAAAGGGGCTTGGAAAGCCTGATACTCACAGGACAGATTGAAGAAAAAAGACACAGAGAAAGCACATTGTAAATAGTTTATGAGTTTGAGTAAATGGATGGTAGAATAGATTTTGGAAGAGGTAACAAAAAGACAAATCTTATTAAGAGCTACAAAGGACAGAAAGATGTGGAGGATCTTGATCGCCTACGTCCTTAAAGTACACGGCACATAAAAGATCACTGTAGTCTAACAAAATACTCCGCTGACTTCTGACATTTTAATGTTATATTTATTATCTTCAGCACTTACTTTTCATAAGAAGTGATTAGTTTTTGCTTATATACTAATTAAATCGAAAACCTTTTTTTTCTTTAAATGCACTATTGTGTCTCGCGAAGGCTTTTCTTCGGAACTTTTTACAATAAAATAATCACAGAGAAGTTTTCCAAAGTTATTCCCATATCCCAGTTGTTTTCGGATCGATTTTTATTCATTTGCTAGATATAAAGTTCAAGAAAGCAGTAGCTATCCGAAAGAGACTATTGCAAACACGTTTGACGGGTTCGATCCCGGGATGTCCCCAGCAAGAGAATCATGATTGGCTTCAGTTTCAACAAAACGTTGACAGACATTTCAATCATCTCTAGGTGATTTTGAACTTTATCCCTCCCCCCACTTGAGAAAGCGAAGTTTGAGTAACACGGAGTGAATGAGGAATGCTTCATTGAAACGAACGTGACGATTTCAAATATTTTGGTTCATTTTACTTAGGTTTGTTTCGAGCAAAGAGCGTTAACTTTAAGCCTAAGCAGCACGACTCTTAAATATAAAAAAGAACGCTTCTTGTTTTTAGCACTACCAAAATGGAATGCAAAGGTGGGGGCACAAGATTTTTATTTCTTTCTGTTCTTTGTTTTTCTTTTCCTTTTTTTCGACCTCAGGATAAAAAGAAATCAACAGAACACCATGTTTTAATTCAGACGAAAACAGTTTTCCATGTTATAAAGAGGACGCGTTGAAATTCAATTGAAAATTTAAATTTGGTTCAAATACTATTAGTTTATTTTTTATAGTTAAAAAATTTGTATTGCAAATTTCCGAGTGTTTTAACGCCTTCGGCACTGTGCCTAAAGGTTGACTCTAATTAATAAGACCTTTGTTACATTTTCATTAACGAAGTGAACTAGTTTAATTTCCTTCGAGAATTTAACAGTTTTGCATTTGATCTTGTCAAAGTTGAAGACAACTCGCCAACTTCTGGTAATGAGTTTGCAATGCTTACCGACAGAAAGCCAAGAATTCGATGTTTTGGGCGTCAAATCTCTTAAATAAAATAATAGAAATTAGATTAAGTTATTCCTGTCTATTAATTATAAAAAGGTCGCACACATGCTGTGTGAGAGTGTAATAGCAAAATTAACGTTTAGCTTGTTCTTCCTTAACAATTATAGATAAGAAATATTGGGTTGGGATCAATCGGGGATCAAATGTGGATTGGAACCCGACAAAATGACAGAATAAGACAAGACTTGAAGAATGTCATTTTACTACCACAACCGGTGCAACTTATATAGTTTTACCCTCACACAAAACATTCCCTAATCAACATGCTGACAACGTCCTTCTTCCTCTGTGTTGTGTGTCCCTTCTGGACGTAGGAGATCATGGCTCTCTACAATACTATGACCTTCGTAGCTCTTTCTCCTAAATCTTTTTCTATCATGCATTTACTCAAGCTCACTAATTAGTTTATGCGTTGCTTTCCTCTGTCCCACTTGCCTTCAGTCTGTCCTGTGAGTATTTAGCCCTCTTTCCTAATTACGTGCGATTTCCTTTGTTTTTCCCCTATTGATGTTAAATATCTGTGTCATTTTTTGTTTCCATTTTCTTTAAATCTTCGATGTTGTTCATATTTCAGTCTAAGTCCACCAAACAAAAAATGCCGGTACACGCACACATATATACAAACGGATACACATTATCATCCGAATTATGCATAGATATATTAGAATGGTAATAAATACACCCTCATATATTATATAAAAGAAGTTTTCTTGACAAAAAAAAATCTACGTGAGGTCTGCTTATCCAATGAAGATAAAACAAGACAAAAATGAAAAATAACAGAATTTCATATTTCTCCTCCTCATTTCATTCTCTGATGAAGTTTTAATAAAAGCGAAACATGTTAGATTTAAATAAGTTTCTTCTTTGTTCATTATCCTATTATATGAGATACTAAATGACAAAATGATAGAATTTGCCTTACCTAAGCAAAACTTCGTAAGACTGAGTAAATGAACACGGGTTATTTTAAAAGACGATTTTTGCTATGATTATTAATATCAGTTTTTTTTTATTTTATTTTTAGAAAAAAATATTTTTTTTCGAAAAATACTTTTAGAAAGATTATGAGTTGAAAAGCGAGTATCAAAACTATAATATTCTACTAATTTGAAGGACTTTCTTGCAACTGCAGCTATCACTTGAAACAGTAAGATCAAAACAACAAACATGAGGACATTATAATTCATCAAAGACAGCAGACAATATCCTACTAAGTTCAAAAACGTGCATTTTTTCTATTTAGCGATATTACTCTACAAAGAATACCACTGACAAACCAACAAAAACTCGTGAGCTTCCAAATTGCTAGGCAACCACCTTCAACATGTACCGGCGTGTAGAAATCTGAGCTTATATGTCGCTTCTATGTTGACTTAATGTTCACTTATATATATATATATATATATATATATATATATATATATATATATATATATATATATATATATATAGTAATGAATAGCGGCTCGGATTGAAGAATCGAAGAGCTCCAGTCGAATATATTACAGTCACTTATGTGTTAAAACCCTTGGGAAAGGTGTGAATTCTCTTCTTCTTCCTCCAGCTATGTGTAAATTCTAGGAGAGACTGGGTTCTATAAACTTGGACGGCAACTGGTCTAGGGGAAGGACAATTCTGAATTCAAAATCTTCGGAGGGTCTTTTGGGGACCTTGTGGCAAGTAGTGCACCAGGTTTCTGTATTAGGCTCTTCAATAAGTTTAGTTAATTCTGCACGAAGCCTTCACCACTATAATCAAATCACATGTGCTGGGTAGGAACTGGGCTGATGGACCCTCATATGTCGAATACAACGGGAGAGTCCACCATCATATCCAAACTGGAAATGTGGACATGAGTCTTCCTTTAATTATTCTGAGATTAAACTATGATCGCTCAAGTGAAAAAGTAAGCCTCTCTTCATTGTTGTTAAACCAACATACGTATTAACATCTTTATCAGAGATTCAATCTCCCAAATGGCATTTAAACTGATATAGGATATTTGTCTTTTCTAAGACGTTTAGCAGAAATATATCAATACACCATCAAGATAATAATAAACTAAAATTTAAAACACTAGAAACCCTTTATATAAGATAAAATAAAGTCAAGAAAATTCTTAAATGTTTGTAGCAGCAAAGTGTTATGTACAAAATACTAAATTAAAATACGACAATTAAAAAAATCGTTTTAAAAAAATCACATAGTTTACCTTATTTGCATAGCGGTGAAAATATATTTTGAATTTATGTAGTTAGCACATAACCCAACCATAGATATACAACCCATGAAGATGGTCATGGTTGAAATTAAAAGTACTTTGGGAAACAAAAATTATTTGAAAGAAAATTTGGGAATTTGTCATAATCTACAGCCACCAAGAAATTATTTCGTCAGCTTGAAAGGATAAAAACTAAAGTAAATAGACAAATTACGTCTAAATAACTTAACCAAACACGCTTGAATGAAAATATACTACCAAAAATACACACACACACACACACACACACATATTATATATATATATATATATATATATATATATATATATATATATATATATATATTGCATTGGGACATATATTGTTAAATATAACTGACAACGAATGTCTAATATGTTTGATCATGGACCGTTCTAAACTTCGTATAGTTGCTTTAATTTCTGGCGAAAATAAAGACTAAACCTTTCCAGCGCACATAGCATAGAACGGTTCATTTTCAATCATAATACACATTCTTTTGTCTGTTATATTTAATATATATATATATATATATATATATATATATATATATATATATATATATATATATATATATATATATATGCTACAAGTCACAGTATCGTTCCACGAGGGAATGCAGGCGAATGTTGTTTCCAATGGTGAAACGTCTGATTCCTTTGGTGTTACTAATGGCACTAAACAAATGTGTGTTATGGCCCCTGTACTGTTTGCCCTCTACTTCTCTGTAATGCTGAAACACATATTTGCTGAAACTGAGGATGGTGTTAAAAAAATTCATTTTAGGACAAGCGGTGGCCTTTTCAACCACAAGAGGTTTAAAGCCAAAACTCAAACTCGAGCTAGCATAATTCGCGACTTATTGTTTGCCGATGATGCTGCCCTTGTTGCTACTTCGTTTGAAGAAGCTCAGCACCTGACGGACCGATTCTCTGCCGCTTGCAAACCATTCGGATTAACCATTAGCATTACAAAAACTGAAGTTGTTCACCAGCCTGCCCCAGTACCTGAGAAAATCAGAGGCATCAAGCAGAACCCTCCGGTTCATGCATTTCCTGAAATACCAATCCAAGTCGACGGACATAATCTGAAGTATGTAAAGAATTTTAATTATCTTGGCTGCAAAGTAAATTCAAGTGGAACACTGGATGATGAGATATGCAATAGAGTACCAAAAGCCTCTAGTGTCTTCGGAAAACTTCGTCATCGACTTTGGAAAGATCGTGGTATTAGGCTTGGATCCAAAATATAGGTGTACAAGGCTGTAGTTCTCAGACCCTTTTGTATGGCTCAGAGTCCTGGACACTATACAGAAAGCAAATTCAGCAATTAGATATTTTTCACAAAGGCTGTCTTCGGGAAATCTGTGGGGTAAACCTAAGCGACAGAATGGCAAATGCAGACCTTTTCACCATGTGTGATATTGATAGTATTGAGTCCTTTCTCATGAAATCGCAATTACGCTGGACAGGTCATGTGTTACGTATGCAGGACAACAGAATTCCAAAAATGTTCATGTATGGTCAACTTGACAATGGTCATCGAAACGTCAGTCGGCCTTTGCTTAAGTACAGGGACAGGCTGAAGAGTAACCTCTTAGTTGCGAATATAAATCACACTACCTTTGAGAACATCGTAATGAATGGAAGACTACATGCTACAATGGCATCAAGAACAAGGCAGCATCAAACATTGTCAAGCTTCGTCAAACTAGGGAAAGGAATAAAATATCTGCTACTGTTCCAGCCATATACTCCAAGAATCCACACTCTTGCACAATCTGTGGACTTCTTTGCAAATCACTAGCGGGACTGAAATGTCACTTTCGACTCACACACAAAGTTAAATAAACGAAGTTGTCGGAACATCATACGTCGAAACGGGAGAGTCCATATATATATATATATATATATATATATATATATATATATATATATATATATATATATACGTCGAAATCTCCTGAAAGCAATAGCCTCTATAGCTTTTATTATTATCGTAGGAAAATACAAAGGATGTCAAGAGTATAATAAAACCGTAGGATAGAGCAAGTTCCCAACGTAAAATATAACATTTTCATCATTGGCTATGCATTTCAGCAATGGTACAAATTTTCTTATATTGACAGATGTTGTGGCAATATAGCTGGACAATAACAGCGTTGTCGAAAAGTAGTACACACTAAAACTAATATGTGCTTACATTCTTTGTTTAGTTACCGTAAGTGTCAATATATGTGACAAGGACTGTTTTTCTGTAGGGAGCTTGTTATCTGTATTGAACAATTCAATGGCACATTCGTTCTTTTTATGCGCTTTCATTTCAAACAGTATTTTGCTAGACTGCTGTTCAGCAACTATCTCTGAAAAAACAAGCTGAATTTAAATTCAAACTATTTTCTTGACATCACCATCAGCTCTGATGTCATGCGCCAACATAACAGAAGTCATTATTTTCGGAGCCATTTTCACGTATAGATTTTTTCCTAATCTTTAGAAATCTCATGAAAGAACCCGCGAAAATATTTGTACTGTTAATAGGTAGCATATTTCTCATAATATATATAAATTGTATTGGACTACATTTTAATCTGGTGCAAAATATTAAAAGAATTATACAGACGGCTGAGATTCCAAGAAAGATTATATTATCTATATCTATAATTCTCAAAATGTCTATGTGTATGTCTGTGTGATCGGATGTTGCTTATGCGTTTCCATAGTTTTCATTCGATTTCGATGATTATTTTTGTTTGATAGATAATTCTTCAGTGCCAGTTTTGAATCCAAATTGTTAGCAACAATGGCTCTCCACTACTTCCTGTCCATTGTAACTCTCAGCAGCGTTTTACTATTTACTATCGTTTCTTGGATATATATCTTTCATAAAAACTTTAATAAAAATAAATAGTTTAAATTATTACAATAATATTATCTATAATTCTCAAAATGTGTGTGTGTGTGTGTGTTCGGATGTTGTTTATGCATTTCCACAGTTTTCATCCGATTTTGATGAAACTTTTTGTTTGATAGATAATTGTTCAGTGGAGGTTTTGACTCCAAATTGGCTGGAAAAATTACAACCCTGAAGGTGAAAAATCGAAAAAACTGATTTTTTTTTTTACACTTTGCGCAAGAAATCAGCATCCAGTCATTTTGAAAGTTTGATTATAGAAAAATACATAATAAATAAATAAATAAATGAATAAAAATTATCATATATTGTTATTATGACGGTCCATGGAAAAGGTTCCTTCCTTGCAAGATTGAGAATGCAAAAACGGCCCTTTTCAGGGCAACCCCCATTCAAATTGTTAACCACCATTTGGGGATTTGCTTCAGTTGCACGCATTTGTTATTACTAATATTGAGTTTCGGGTGGGCTGAATTTAAACTTAAACTGCTTCAACAGAACGGTAAAAATTACCAGTAATGAAACACCCGGGCAAAGACGGGTTTATACTGCTAGTTATTTTTATAAATTGTAATTACAATAATGTATTTCAAAATAAAAAAGAAATTATCACTATCGTGGCGACAACGTTTAATGGGAAAATTACTGTGAAGTGAATGTTTCACATCTCTCTATAATGCTTCCGAAATCGGACGAATCAGAAAACAAAATTCTCAAAATTGAAAACCCATATAATTAAAATATTTCTTAGGCTTCTTAGCATCGCATGAAATTCGCTATGGGTTTACCACTTAATCCCATCTTGAAACCTCACACTACATTTGGTCTCAAGCGGTGGGTATGCTTTCTACCAATACTTACTGAGCGTTGGCACAGCATCCATCAATGAAAGTATGTTTAAAAATTGTTTGATGATGCTTATCTCATTCGATTTACTTAATTGGTCTTTTGATCAGTCCAATATGTTTGGAGATTAGGACAAAATATCTTTTTTCCGATATTTTTCGTAGTCACGATGATAAATTTCAAAGTTTAGAAAAATCCTATATTGCAAATGTCTGTCCTTATACGGAATATTATATCTTCAAGAATCCTAACTTTGCTCTGATTTTGAAGCGCCCGGGATCTTTAAAAATCTTAATTCCTCTTTAGTGTTTCCAGCCGATAATTTTTTGAAATTTCTAGTATTGTTCCGCTTTTTGAAAGCTCTAAATTTATTAATTTTTTTTCTTTATACGTAAAATCAGTTTCGTGACACATTTTGTATTCATGACATATTTTAAAGCTTCAAAGAGGCAACGTTGAAATTAATCCAAGATTTTGTGGAGAAATGAAATATTGAACTCAGAGAACACCGTCCATTGCTGATATGAAGTTATTTTTTTATCATATCGTGCCGAACGAATACATTTCATTGGCGGACGAATAAACTGAGTCATGTAACGAGATAGATTGAGCAAGAACCGCTTTAAAAATGAGGAGCAATTGGTTGTTTCAACAGGATAAAGATCCTGAACGAACTGCTCAGGTCACCACAAAATAGTTCGAAAATAAACATTATAGTAAGGAGAAAAGGAAATGGGAAATACAAAGGAGGTTTATCTATAAAATCAGAAAGAATAATTTGAAATATTTTGGGACAAATAACGAGGACAGAAGGTTTAGATAATTAAACATTTACAGTATAGACTGGAAGTAAGAGAGACAGAAGTAAACAGTAAATAGCCTACCTAACAAATATGTGTAAATGGATGACACAAAAGAGATTGGGAAAGATGATTGAAAAACAAGAGTTACAAGGAAAGCTGTGGAGAGCGATGACCACCTACTTCCAGAAGTTAAAGGGCATGAAGAAGAATAAGTATAATAAGAATGATAATGAGAAAATCAATATATCGTCTCTCCTCTATATATATATATATATATATATATATATATATATACACCCTAGTATAGAATTGTTGTATACGAAATAGATTCAAATAACCAAGAAATACTATTCTTAAAAGAGTGTTCAATACAGAGTAGAGCAAATATAATTATTTATTCGAAAATTAAACATAAAGGTGTTATAAACTCACTACAAAAATAGCCATTTTGTTTCAACACTTCTGGTGTCTTATCAAGTGATGATGTTGAATGTAGATTCGACAATCTACATTCAGCTATGACTGTCCAAATAGCAGTGAAAAAAACTTGAAAATGAAATTGTACGTGAAACCTGTGAGTTTAGACAGGGTGAAGATAATCTTGAATAAGTTGGAAAAATGAATATATATATATATATATATATATATATATATATATATATATATATATATATATATATATTGTTACGAACTTGTAGCATATAGATGAACCACGGTTTTTTAAAAAGGAAAACGTGGGATCCTTTCTCGGTCTTCACTCAGAAATGGAAGGCACAAGGGAATCAACGAAGAACAGACACAAGACGATGGATTTCAAAATAAAACATTTATTTATAAATATATATAACGAAATAAAGAAAGAAAAAAAAAGAACATTCATTTAACAAAGGGGGGGAGGACATCATTAAAGAATAGAAGGCGCGAGCGAATACATACATATATGAAAATAGATCGAGCCAAAAGAACCAACTTATCTTGCAGTCGGGCTGATATCTTCACATAAAGTTTTGATTCGCCGAACCGAGAGTTCTGATGATAAAACAATATCTTGGCCGGCCGACAATGTTCCTGGATTACTTTTCTTTTCACGAGTGTTCGAGGGTCCATACAGGCGTTTGGTTGGGTCGATCAGTTCCATAACAGTCCTTTCACCACTAGTCGACAGATTTTGCTGTCTTCTTCATCTCAGTGGGCGGTCTGACGATTTTTTCCCCAGCGACGTTTAACTGCCGCTGGTCAGAGGGAAACTGAAAAAATCATTTTTTGGTTTTCGCTGTCCCCAACGACAGTCACGTGGGTTCCCTTCGTCCTTGACCGGGTACGCAGGAGGATAGGGCGCAAATCACGCAGTGCTTGTGTGATGGCCAAAAGTTCAACACATGCTCAGTACGTTCCGATCACGTGAATCGCAGCAGGAGACCCTGATGGTGCCTGGGACTCACTTATGGTCAGCCGCCTGATAGCTGCGAAATCTTGGAACCAGGTCATTCTCGCGCCGGGTCACTTCGAAGTTCACGGGCCCTTGGCTTGTGGGTGGAAGAGAGGATAAGGAGAGAAAGAATTTGTGAAGAGAAAAGAAGGTGTATGGCTGATCATAGAATATATTCGCTCGCAAGTCGAAAACATTGGATTAAATTTCTATTTTTATTTATTAATTTATTTATTTATTTTTCTTTAATATCTAACTAATTTTCTCTTTATTTAAGATTTTACTTTAGCCTAACGCCTATATGTTTAATGAAATCGTGGCTACGTGACAATATATATATATATATATTTGAACTTTATTTCAATCTTTCATGATCTTCGGATCCTTAGTTATGATTAATTAATGAGGAACATGTCATTTTCGTTTATGATCGATTGCGTCATGATACTTTTGTTAAGCGTAGAAAGTAATTACACATTTCTATTGCTTAGAGTCCAATAGTGTTATAAAAACCTCGTAAAATTCCAGTAAGATACCTTTAATCATTTCTAAAATACAAAGGTTCAAAACTTAATCTAACAAAAGAACAATTTTGCTTTTACAGGATTGGACTATTTATTTTGCTGTTACACCCGATACATATATATATTAAGACATTTTTATGTTTATACATTCTTTTTATAGATACAAATATTTAAGTAAATGCTCTGTTTATAATAAACAGTAAGAAAAACATTTACCGGCCTGAATGTCCCAGAAATTTTTACAGAAAATATTTGTTCTCCGACAGGATTCGAACCTGTATCTTATACGGAACCGTAATTTAGCTTGACGTGCCTTTAACCGATTTGGCCACAGAGGGGCGTTCGCTTAGCAAGGTCGAGTTTACTGTTTTTGAACTTCAATCTTCTATGAATCTCTCACGTACTGCTCATGGCGTATCAAATGTAAACAAATGACGTCACACATTATGAAATGGACAAAGTCCGACAATTATTTTAAGACATTTTTATGTTTATACATTCTTTTTACAGATACAAATATCTAAGTAAATGCTTTGTTTTTAATAAACAGTATTAAACAACATTTGCCGGCCTGAATGTCCGAGAAATTTTCACGATCCCATACTTAGAGGAGAGGTGGATTCATGCTTTTCCCACTGATATTTGCGCGTAACTGAATGTAATGAACCCAACTGGAATTGGAACTCGGTTCTCGATTATTAATTCTGAGGCATTTTCCATTACACCACCAGTATATCCAAACTTACAATTCCTGGCATTCCCAAGAATCTCCCTTTTAGGAACGGACTAAGCTCAGTGTTGCTTAACTGCGGTGATCGTACTGGAACTTGTGTTTAAACGTGAGGTGATGTGGCCGTAAGCCAGGTTTATATGTCTCAAGGCTTCTACTTTTGCTGTTATGGCATCCCCCAGTTCTTAAAGATTGGTTAGCTGCACGTCCAGATTTTAAATCTCATTTTCCATCACATTCCAAATGTTCTATACAGAATTGAAGTCAGATGATTGTGTAGGCGGTTTTAACACAGAAAAATCATTGCTGTCAAACCATCAAATAATCTGTCACTAATTTTGATATGTGACATGGTGCTTTCTCCTTGTGGATATCGTTATCAGAAGATGGATGCACTATAGTCATAAATTGAGTCACGTTGGCAGCCACAATATCTAGATGGGCTGCGACACTTAAATGATCTTTTCTTGGTTGCCAGATTTCCATAGTATGCCAAGAAATATTTCACAAGACAATACACTTCCACCAGCAACCTGAACCGCTAGGATGGATCCATAACTATAGTTAACTAACGCCAAATTCGGGTCCTACCATCCGGATGTCGTAACAGAAATCGAAATTAATCAACACAGGTAATTTTTTTCTTTTCTACTGTTGTTCACTTTTTGCAATTCCTAAATAATTTTCACCTTATTTTTTCTTCTTATCTGACAGACATGACACACGCTGCTTTTTTTTTCTGGATCTGCCAATGTTTGAACTGCTGTGCTATGAGAATAGATGATAATTTAACTACTGCTTCTTTTCTATAAGCCTGAATCAGTTTGGATATTTTCCTCCCTCAAATCTATCAACATGGGATTTCCATTCAGATCTTGCAACTTAGGATCAAAATCTAACAACAGCAGTTTTTTTAAATATTTAGACCCGCCTATATGGTACTAGTTGTTGTTCATGATGACGGTCGTCTTCGAGTATAGAATCCAGAGGTTAGCAGTGAATATTTCGAAGACAGTAGGAAAGTGTTGTTCAGGTTAGCATTGGATATTTTGGTAAAAGTAGCAGAGAATAGTTCGTCCTTCTGTTATCTCTTCGCCTGACAAGCTGGAACTGGACATTCGGGTAGGGTAACAAAATGGCCGCCTTTATACACGACAGATTGAATGTTCCACGTCTTCTGATTGGTGAACCTTCTATTGGTGGACTATAACGCGAGTCAAGTCATTTGGGCTAACTCACTAGTACATCAAATATACACAAAAAACTGCAACACTAGTTTCAAAAGGATTTTGATTATGGTTACTTGACTTGACCGTGGTGGTCATCCAAAACACCCCAGTGTGTTCGACCCTAAATTAAATAACGAATGGCAACGCATCGGAGAAATTGAAGAATTGGATCCCTGAGTATCATGTGCCTAAACATGTCAGAAGCGAATGTCAACCAGAATTGCAGTAGTAGCTGGATAACGAGTGACTAGTTAGCTTCCTGGAAGACCTTGGTTCCCCGAAAATATATCACATTAATGGCTGCTGTGCCAAACAACAAAAAGTAGGTGCTTAATGCGACGCCCATATCATCCTCGAAAGGATCTATGACATGACATTGATCCAAATGTTAATCAGATCCCGCGGGATCATGACTGACGGAGGAGAATCAGAGGAGCCAGTCGCTGCAAGAACTCAGCGGAAAATGAACTCTCCCATCGATTTCGAGTTATGAGAATCCGACAACCCCATTTACATTAATGTTTGTGTTGGATGTGACATTCCAGTATCGCTAGAGACCCGCCTACAAGTCCGCGTTTTGTGCAACAGCGAAGAACCCGGGACATAGCAGCAGGAACATTTGCTGACGCTTTTTGCCTTTGTCCTTCGTCTCTTAGCCGGGCAATACGACTAATTTCGAAATTTCTGATTGCACGCTGACGCAAATATCTCCATTTAACTCGATCGAAGTTAGTATAAGGTATATTAAGAGCTGCGTGGTTGGCCTTTACCTTCTCCTAATAACTGTGCCACACACACACACACACACACACATATATATATATATATATATATATATATATATATATATATATATATATATATTATAAAATGGACAAAGTCCGACAATTATTTTAAGACATTTTATATTTATAAAAAATCTATAAAAAAAAAAAAAAAGAACGTATAAACATAAAAAATGTCTTAAAAAAGAACGTATAAACAAAAAAATATATATATATATATATATATATATATATATATATATATATATATATATATAATACAACACCTCCTAAAATTTCGCAATCCCATTCTCCACCAACGTAAAATATATAATACTGTTTAGCTTAAAAAAATTAAATCATTTTTTCGAAAGTTATTCAACACCGGGATATTGAAGGTTTTGAGGGTCGTGGAACCACCTGTTAATTTCTGTTGCTCCCAGGTCCACCCTTACCCATATTGTTAGCACCTGTTTTGGTCCCGTATATGGGAAAATATTGACCGCACCCCGCCAATTCCAAAATATAACTTCAACAATACTACAACATAGATTATATATAGCACTGCCTCGAGTAATTATGCTCACAAAAACATGTATATGCACAAAGCTGAGTATCTTCTACCATGTATTCAATTGTGAAAGCAGAATAACATTTCATATTACTTCAAAGCTAGCTAGCTAACTAGCTAGCTAGATAGATAGATATGAAATGACAAATATACATAGATATATAGATACATAGACAGAAATGAATAGACTTAGATAGATAGATAGATAGATAGATAGATAGATAGATAGATAGATAGATAGATAGATAGGAAAAGAAAAAGATATATCGATAGATTCATAGATAGATATGAACAGACTCTGATAGATAGATAGATAGATAGATAGATAGATAGATAGATAGATAGATAGATAGGAAAAGAAAAAGATATATCGATAGATTCATAGATAGATATGAACAGACTCTGATAGATAGATAGATAGATTCATAGATAGATAGATAGATAGATAGATAGATAGATAGAAAAGAAAAAAAAGATATATCGATAGATTCATAGATAGATATGAACAGACTCTGATAGATAGATAGATAGATAGATAGATAGATAGATAGATAGATAGATTCATTGATTATGCGTAGATATTGCCCTGTTCTTTGGGGGGACAGTAACAGCGCATTTACGCAATAAGGTAACATAATTTTTTAAAGAATTTGGTAACGGTAGGCAGTAAACAACGTCGAGTAAAATCACTTATATTTTACCACTACAAACTCCCGTCGCCTATTTTGTGAAAGGTCAAAAGATTAATTGTGCTCTACTCCTCTCAGTAGAATGCAATTTGATGGGCACGATCTTCAGTCAGCTAAGAGTTTTTGTTCCAAACATTCATCTTACGGAAGATCTCTTTTAGCAGAGAGAGATTTTTTTTATTTTTTTTTTTTAATTTAAACTAAAAACTGAATCGGTGATGGAAGAAAAACAACACGCTCCACGTTACATAAAAGTATTGGAGAAAAGACGTGTTCCTTTTGCCAGTTGCCATTAAAGATAATGCACCTATTCGCAATAGTTTGAAATCACTGACATCGCGATAATAGAGTGGGCTGTAAACTCTGTGAAATGTTTCTGTGAACAAGAAAACACTCCGAAAATGGACACAATTTACTCTACTGCACAAAGCGTTTCTATGGCGACATTCTACTTGAGACTATTGAATGTCTTGTGTTCTCAATGCAATTTAGGTTTATTCACCATCCCGTAAATTATTTGGGCTGTTGGATACTACATATAGGGCAAAGGTATCAGAAATATGTTCGTCTAGAGCAAGAGGCTTGACTGAGTACGTTCCTCTTCAGGCGGATATTGGATTTAGAATTGGCCTAATTCTGCACTAGCAAGAGAGCCCGTTATCCAATTTATGCAAATAATTTTTTGGAGAAAAATTCAGGATTTTTCCAAGGCGATCAATGAGAAAGTTAAAGTACCAAGCAGAATGACAATTTGAACTCTGCACGCCGACTCCACTTTCTGCGATGATAAACTTAACCCTAGACGTGTATCCGGTTGATTGAAATTTATTCCAAAAGAGAGCTGTATAATTTTGACTTAATGACTCTTTCATATTAATTTGTAAACAAAAAAAACATTATATTATCTTATATTTATTTCCATTTTCGTTTTTTAAATATAGTTATACATTCTTAATATTAACGGCTAAAATCAGTTTTGGATTATATTCCACTTCCATCTTTCGATATAAGCGAAATTAGTTGGGGCATATATATATATATATATATATATATATATATATATATATATATATATATATATATATATATATCACAGTGTACGTGCTAATAAAATAGTGCTCGATGTAATATAACAAAGCTATAATTATGTATTGATAATAAATGTACATTTTTTTCTCATCGGTAGCCTCTGAGTTTCCATTTCGTCACCTGAAGATTGCGTTGTGCATGAAATTCTGGGCCGCATTACGGTGAGAAAAATGTGCATTTATTATTATTATCATATATATATATATATATATATATATATATAGGTAACTATATTCGTTTCGAAAAAGCTTCGAATTTTTGATTTGCCAATAATCAAATCAATCTCGAGGGAAAAAAAGGTTTTAGAAAAGAAAGAGCTAGAAACATGAAAGTCTGTCGAAAAAAAAATGGCACAGATACAGGTCCAAAGCCCAAAGAAAAAACCCGACACGAGTAAACAACTAACTAACAAAAGACCTCAATACAACCGTAGAGCAGATCGGCTTTCCCTGACGATCCGTTTAGGTGAAACCTGGGTAGGTTTGTCTGGCGTTCACTAGGTTTTATATATATATATATATATATATATATATATATATATATATATATATATATATATATATATATATATAAGATTTTATTAAAGACGTCAGAAAAGGTTCTGTGATTAGTTTTTTAAATTTTTCTTGTGTTCATATCAGTTTAATATTTTGTGGAAATACAGCGTGTAAAAAAATTGTCAGAATATTCTGTATATCCGATCGCTTTCGGCTATCGTTTTAGCCATTATCAAGACGAATAACTGAAAGTGCTCAGATATACAGAGCATTTGGACAATTTATACACACGTTATGTTCAGATAAGAAAAAAACTTCTACAATTAAACTTGTATTAAAGAATGAGTGCTATCGAAATACACAATTATATGCACACATACATAACACACACACACATACATACACATATATATATATATATATATATATATATATATATATATATATATATATATGTCTGTGTGTGTGTTACTTTAAAATGTACTATATATATGGGAAAGGGGTGTCTGTATTAGAAATCAAAATTACTTGCGCTCTTCTCGATCGTGAAACTCTCTTCCGGCTCCATGCTTTCCAGCCAATTTTGATCTTCAATAATTTAAATGCAATGCGAATAGTTATCTACTGTCTTCCTAATTCTTGTTCTTTTATTGTTCTTGCTACTACATAAGGTTTGTTTTTCTTATTCTTTCACACTCAATATCCGGTTGTGTCTTACTAACTTTACTGCCTTGCATGGGATGATAGGATTTTAAAAGAAACTGCCTGTTTCCCGCCTTCAACAATATCTGATGATTCTTTAAGTGTTTATATCAATATCTACATGGCTTATATATGCAAGTTGTTAAATATTTCACTTAACAAACTAAGAAACAAAGTCAAAAAAACAGAGTGTGTTGAATCAAATATATAGATTGATATGAACAGAGTTTACACATGATGGGAAACTGATTTCTTTTTCACTTAGTGTGATCTAAACTGCTTCGTCTTTTTTTATCAGTTCTTTATATTACAGTTCTTTATATTACAGTTCTTTCCCATTATGACGTCCCATCCCGTCGTATAAACAACAACACAAGAGAATAAAGGGCGAAAAACCACATTTATTCATCGTTTTTCTCACTATTTTATTTCTGAAAGCATCCTTTCTGGTGTTTTGTCTTTCTTATTAACATAAATGGTTATTACAATAGAAGCAAGTTTTCAAGACTGAAGCACAGATGCCAAGTCCCCTTCCATCGATCGAAAGAGAATTATAATTGAATTTGCTTTCAGTATTTGTAAATGGTCGCGAAAGAACGAGAGGTATTGTCTGTTAAGGTCCCGCTGGTATAGTAAAGAGAGGGAAGGGAATCATGTTGCTTTATTTTTGTGATTGATTGGTTACTTACTGCATTGTTAGTTTTACATTAGAGGAAAGATAAGGTCTGAACTGAACGTCTCTCAGAGGCTTTTTTTAGGTATTTTATTTTGTTTCATAGCAATAAGGTGGGAGGTATTTGGTGGAGGAATTCAAACTAATCGAGAGAAAGATATGAAGGGAAAGATCATAAAGCGACGAAAAGGGGGAAATGGTTGAATGAAAGGGATTAGTTGTTGGTTGTTATTAAAGATCAAATTAATGAAACTGGCCGAAAAATACAAAAGACGGTGAGAAGAGAGAAGAAAAGATTTCCTATTAGAAATAATCTCCGAAAGAGGGAGTGTGAAGGAGAGAGATTTATGAAAGAAAGTGCGAAGAAAATATCTGAGAAGAACGAAGAGAATTTGGATGAAAAAATAAAAGCGATGAAGGAAAATAGAAAACATACATATAGATAGAAAGATTCTGTTTATATTTCTGAGATGAGGTATTATGCATATTATTTACATTATTCGGACTATTGACCTCATCTTTGTCGCCATATTTATCACAAGGTTTCGGCCGTTGTACGCTCCGGACTTCTTCAGGTGGTTGGAATTACGAACTGAACACTTTATTTCGCTCACTGGGGTAAACTGTTCTATTTCCACGTGCCATGTTTGATGGATGTCAGTTATCAGTTATCTCCTGCTAATTTTCCCTCTGAAAGTTCGCCACTGCCTTAACCGGGTATTGAACTCACACTCTTTGGGTCCTTGATCTAACCAACGCCTTTATCCACTATGCCATGTGTCCTTGAGGACAATAAAGGTTCAGTTCGAAATTCCAACCACCTGAAGAGGGCCGGAGCGTACAACGGCCGAAACGTTGTGATAAATATGGCGACAAAGATGAGGACAATAGCCCGAATAATGTAAATAAGATAGACAGATAGATAAACAATAACGAAAAGAATGAGACCTAAATGGACAGACTGATAGAGAGAGAATAGAAAGGAACAGACACATAGATAGTAAACAGAATGAGATAGATAGATAGATAGATAGATAGATAGATAGATAGATAGATAGATAGATAACGAATAACGAAAAGAAAGAGAAAGAAAGAGACGGACAGAAAGAGAACAGGAAGAGACAGAAAGAAAACAGAATGAGATAGATAGTGTCGTGGTGTCCTCCCTCTAATGAGTGTATGTTGGACTCTTCCACCTACTATAAGATTAATAAGAGAGAAGGCGTTGGGGAAGCAGTCGCACAGATTGTTCAACTGTCAAACTCTCTGCCTCGGCAGACAGGAACTCGGACGAGGCTTTGCCGCAGGGCAAAGTTTCGTCCGGGGGTGGGTAGACAGGCCCTGAACCCGTTTAGGCGGGTTCAAAGGGAATAGTTTTGGCCGAGGCTACGGGCTCGGAGTACCCACAAGAAACCAGCCTTGTGCCTCATACACTTTCGTGGGGGTGGCTGTTAAATATTAACAGTCGAATAGATTCTTCTACCGAGGCTGTGACTTTTCGCAGCTGCTGTCGAACTCTCTGCCTTTGGGAAGAAAGGAACCCAGACAAGACTTTGTCGAAGGGCAAAGTTTCGTCCGGGGAGGTAGGAAGTCCCCGAACCCGTTTATGCCGCCTCGGACGGAGAACCTACGGTAAACTATGTCTAGTGCCACATACATCCCTCGTGACGGGGGTGGGGGCTGTTAAATATAACGAATAGATTGAACGCTGGGTCATCCGACACACACTCACTAATTAATATATGATATATCTGTAATACTTGTTTTGCTATTTCTTTAACCATTTACTTGGTCACAACATCATGGCAACGAAGGATTTGAGGAAACGTACTTCAAGTATAATCATAAAAAAAACTTTTTGCTAGTGTCTACAATAGAAGTGTATTACACAACTAGTGAGTGTGTGTCGGATGAACCAGGGTTCGATCTATTCGACTGTTTCCCTAAGGCCTTCTCTCCTACTAATCTTACAGTAGGAGGAAGAGTTTATCATAGATTCTTTAGACACCACAACAGATAGATAGATAGATAGATAGATAGATAGATAGATAGATAGATCAAGCTTTCTTTTGTAACTGTCGTAAAATAGAAATCTAAATTTACCTCATCAGAATAGCTATTTCAACCAGCAAATCGTATGTTGGCATTGTCAACTCAGAAGTGTGAAGTTATACCTTGACACTTCTGAGTCGACAATGCCAGCATAGAAACTATTGGTTTAAATAGCTATTCTGATGAGGTTAATTTGGATATTTGTTTATGTAATTCATAGGCTCTATTATAATAAATACATTGAGTTTTTTTTTTTTTTTTTATCAGTTTTAACATTTTATATTATTAGGATTCACTTGGATTATGTGCAAGAGGATTATCTATCTATCTATCTATCTATCTATCTATCTATCTATATATATATATATATATATATATATATATATATATATGTGTGTGTGTGTGTGTGTGTGTGTGTGTGTGTGTGTGTGTGTGTGTCTATATTTTTGAGATGAGGTGTTATGTACACCATTTGCATTATTCGGACTATTGACCACATCTTTGTCGCCGACCAAGCATAGAAATGAATACAATATGTTAAAAAACTGAAGACATTAGGTTTATAATACCCAGAAATTCATACACAAATGAAGGACACATGTCCCAGTGGATAAAAGCGTTAGTTAGATCCAGTGACAGGACCCAAAGTGAGTGATTTCAATACCTGGTTAAGGCAGGAGAGAGGGAAATTACCAGGAGATAACTGACGTGCATTAAACATAGCATGTGGAAATAGAACAGTCTACTCAAGTTGGCGAAATAAAGCGTTCAGTTCGACATTCCAACCACAGGAAGAAGGCCGAACCGTAAAACGGCCGAAACGTTGTAATAAATATCAAACGTTGTAATAAATATTGTGACAAGATGAGGACAATAACCCGAATAATGTAAATAGTATATATATATATATATATATATATATATATATATACACTTGACTGCGCGCGTTTCTCTGTGTATGTTTATAATAGAAATGGTGTTCTTTGAAATTCAATATTTTTTGAATTTGCTCTCTTCACCTCAAGTTTCGTTATGGATTCCATTATTGATTCTGATATCAAAGCTGAATATCTTTAAAGAATCATGTTTGAACTGCGTTTCACAAATAAAGTTTTCCATTAACTTCCCTTTAATCGATTCATGAATCTTCAATTGACAATATATTTTCTCTTGCAATTAACGCAGTTTTCATTCTATTTGTTAACTGTAATCTTTTTGAGGAAAAAAGGAGTAGTTCTTTCGCAATACTCTTTGCCTTCATTTTAATAATAACGTTAAGGAAATCTATTCCAACCCACACATTAAGTTTTTCAAGTCATTGTGATTGTCTGTGAATTCATTCATGTGTTCCAAGATGGCTGCCTAAAAGAACCGTCGTTTGATGGCTATGATATCCAGACGTGTTCTTATATTTTCGTTTTATTGTTAGTTCTTTAAAAGAAGAAATCGAATATTTTATCAGCAATATGTTTAATGTTTTAGTAAACATGATCTAGGGATTATCACTTCTAAATAATAAAACCTAATAAGATTTTTTTTTAGTTCATAGGTTAAATATTGAATGCGGATGGGGTGTTCCTGTTACGATTCGCGGTTAGGGAAGAGAACTTGGCGATCAGTGATCGAATTCCACCTGAGATCATTATGCTCACTTTCATGCATATACCTTTAGGAAAAGTAAAACTCTGACTCACCCAGGGTTAAATGACAGGGCAAAGCGGACCAAAGTTGGTTTTGATTGGCAGTCAGCCTGGGATAAATTCTAAACTATTTGTGAGCTAATGGGTACATAAATGATATGCATCATGGAGAGAGAAAGATAGACCAATGTACATTTACAGACGGAGATAGATAGATAGACAGACAGACAGACAGACAGATAGATAGATAGATAGATAGATAGATAGATAGATAGATAGATAGATACTTACAGACGCACCTAGATAGATATTTACAGAGGGACATAGATATTTACAGACGGAGATAGATAGATAGATAGATAGCTAGCTAGATAGCTAGATAGATAGATAGATAGATAGATAGCTAGCTAGATAGATAGATAGATAGATAGATAGATAGATAGATATTTACAGGCGGAGATAAATACAAAAGTCATATACAGACGGTGGGAGATAGACAGACAGATATTTGCAGACGGTGTTTCACTCGCACACACACACACACACACACACATATACATACATATAGATCTATCTATCTATCTATCTAGCTAGCTAGATAGCTAGCTAGCTAGCTAGATAGCTAGATAGATAGATAGATAGATAGATAGATAGATAGATAGATAGATAGATAGATAATCATACAAATATTTACAGATAAATAGATAGATACGTACAGACGGACGTAGATATTTACACACTGACATAGAAAGAAAGAAAGCTCTCTGTCATTGATTGAAAGTCAGTATAGTAAAATTATAATCCCCTTTGTTGTGCTAATAGGAACATAAAGCTATTCAAGCGTTTTTAAGAATCTACCAGAAATGTTCACTCGATTAAAACATCCATTTGTAAAGAAGTCTTGGCAAACTTTGAGATCTATCTCAACTTTCGTCTTAATGCAAAATGACTGAAATGCTAAAGTCATCTGAGTTGCGTAATCCGTTGCCAAAGGAGAAAGGTCTACTTTTTTTTTTTGCATTCAAGTTGAGAAAAATATAATTTATTATTTTCACCTAAAACATTTTAGGATAATCTGTTGGGGAAATTATGCACGCCCCTTTGTGTTTAATAGTATTAAACTGCATTATGGGATATTTTCATTACCATAAGAGACTTGGATTCTACGCTGTGTTCATTCAATTAAATTTCTCTATAATCCAATATTCACCGACTACTTTAATTCAAACGATTTGATTGATTGATGTTTTTATGCTTTAACAACACTTTGCCGGTTATTTAAGCCGAAAAATATTTTTTGATTGTAAGAATATTTCTTTTCTTTTCGCGTATGAATATTGCATTAAGAATTGTTTGGAAATAACAATTATTTTCTCGATTCCAGTCCTATTTTACCAATAGTTTGGTGGGGAACGAATGGATTCATACTATTCCTAATGTATTTTGCACGTAAGTGACTGTAATGAAATCGACAAGAATTCGAACTCGACTCTCCAAATCCACATTCTGGACCCACCCGAGAATCCCAAAAAATATTTAAGAGAAAATACTTTATTTTTTAATACCTGTAGCTGAATGTATGCATAAGATTATTTTTTTTTTATTTTCCAATATCGTCTTCAACTACTCTTGATATTAATTGCTTACTTGGTTGATCTATCGTGCACGTTTAGACAATTAGTCACTCGTCTTTTTAATTTCACATTTCATATATTAATTTGCCATAGGTAATTTTCGTTTTTATGCAATGACGAAGGTACCAGCTTAACTGGTAAACTTATTTACCATTTAAGAAGGGATTTGCTGTACGCAGACGCAAAAAGAAATTGAATTTCCTGTATATAAATTTCCAAATTGACCCCAAAATCAGATCGTCATGGAGCAAAGTTAATATTGCATGAGTGCTGAGATCCGCTGACTATAATACTAATAACACTGTCCAACAAAATTTAACTTTTTGTCGACTAGGAAGATGAGAACTTTGTTTCCTAGTGTCATTTTGGTGTAGATTATGAAAATAAGATTTATTTTTTTACGAAATGTCTCCAGTTTTTTTGTAAGTTGCCATCTAATATTTATTTCGAATTTTCATATTTTCCCAAAGTTTAACTCTTTTCTTATTTATATTCAGATAAAATAAAAATATAATAAAAAATGCCAAGATGAAAATGAAAACATAGTCCAAATAAATTCTGCTACATATGTGGCTCTGTAACATTTAAATAGAATAAAAAAATATATTGAAAATCTTGTTAAAAAAATTATATTTTAGAATCAAAATAACGACCAAGATAATTCCTGGGAAAAACATGATTCAATATTCTCTTAAAATAGTCAAAAAGAATATTGAATAATCTTCAATTTGGGTGCCAATGGTAGGCATGACGCCCAAGATCACGCCAATGACTTTTACATTTGCTTAGTAAACAAACAAAATATATTTTGTTTCTATTAGGCATCAATACCTAGACATATAGGAATATTTTTTTTATAATTTCACATACATTAAGATTAGAGTAAACTGATGATTAATGTATATATATATATATATATATATATATATATATATATATATATATATATATATATATATATGTGTGTGTGTGTGTGAAAATATATAGAAAATAGGAAGGAACTGGTTAGGTGAATAGTCCAAAGTTCCTTAGTATTTTTTGTTATTATTTTTAAAAAAATAGTGCTCGATACAAAAGTAGAGCATAAATATAATTATTTATTTAAAAATATGATTCTAAATCGCTACATAAGAGGTCTCATGTTTCAAAAACAAGAGCCGAAAACTTCAATATAATCCTTTAAATTAAATTGAGTTGAAATTAAAAGGGCTCCGTTCCATCTTCAAGCGAAATTTTGTTGGAATAACGTATATCTGAAATTTACTTGTTTTAAAAATTGAAATCAAAATCACCATGGTAACAGCTAGGGGCGAATTGTCTAAAATGGGTAGGCGAGTGTAGGGTGTTAATGATGAGTAGCGGTATAGAGATACTTTCAAGGTGTCAAGTCGGGGAAGGTGAGAGTGTCAAAAATGAAACGAAGATGTATTAAGCTTTCGTCAAGTTGGCTTGTCTATGGAGATTTATTTATTTATTTTATTTTATTTTATTATGAAAGGGAATTATGCATATAAAAAAAAACTTTCGTAACGTTTGTTTTTTGACGACTTCATAAAGGGTTATCTTTTATGTAAGGTATTTAAACTACTAATTTGGGCTATGGGTTATGAAGGGTGTTATGTTGTATGCAAGTTTGTAGTTAAAAATTTCTACTATGAATCTGATGATTGGGTTATTTGTTAAACAAGTTATATAAATTTTTTTATTTCAAACCAAAAATCTGATGATGCCTACAAAAAACCGTTATCTCGTGTCTATTATTTAATAGATTATTATTATTTAAGTTTAATAATGTGCATTTTTTCATGGAGGCACAAAGGGCATGGGTCATCCCAAGCTTTACATATTCTAGCCTTGTCAATAATTTTCCATTTAACTTTTGGTGTCTTATTTGTTTCCTTCAAGTGCCAAAAATATTTTGATAGTGAAGTCTGGTTTCTTTTGTTTATATTATTAAAGGAGCACTTATGCTGCCTCCATCTATCTTTAAAATTATTCTTCGTGGACCCAATGTATATCATATTAGTGCTAGGGCTCTCTGTGGATGAAATAGTACATTGATATACCACAGAATTAATACAACATTTATTTTCTAATGGGCAGTCTTCTGGGTTTCTACAGTTACATAATTTTTCCCTATTATCATCTGATTTTAGTGTAGAGTTTTTATTAATACTGTTTTGGCATGGGGTTTGTTCAAGATCTTATTATTGTGTTTTTTATTATGCGTTCAAGATTATCAGAGCAGCTGTAGCTCAATTTTAGGGTGTTCTTATTGAATATATTACTAAGCTTACTATTGGTGGGGAAGTGTTTATTAATTAGAGCTAAGAATTTCTGTCCTAGTTTAATACTAACCCTTTGGTTGAACGGAGGTGTACCATATGATATTTCTTTTCCTGTTTTTTTCCCATGTCCAGTGCAATTTTCTCTGTAGTTAATGTTAGCATTTTTATAACCACTATTTTTTTAGGGCAGTGTTATAGAAGCTATTATGTTTTTGGAATATTTCCTGTTTGCGGAGTTAAGGCTAATTCTATTTTCTATTGATGAGGGTATATGTTTAATTATTGATGGAGGATGGTTTGACTTCGGGTGTATGTATAAAGGGTTAGCATTTGGTTTTCTATAAGGTTGGTATGTATTGTCTGGTAAGTCTAGAGTTACGTCGAGGAAGTTAACCCTTTTCAAATTAGAAGAGACAGTTATCTTTAAGTTTAGTTTCTTAAATTCACTAAATATAATTTTTCTGATTTTTTCAATCTTAAAATCTTAAAACTAGTAGAACTCCTCACCACCATGAGCCCGTCATCTCTATACAGCCCGATGTCCTTAATATCAATTTCGCGGTGTGCCGTTAAATTGTACAGTATTAGGAGACCAACAAGGTCAGAAGACTCTGCAGAGTCTAACGATCCCATAGTGATGTCAAACAGGTCGTTATTGTTTTTTATCCATTGGTCCCCATTGTGAATGAGGACCGATTTCTTTGCGCTGAGGATTATATACATTTCATCCTTTGTTAGGTTCGAATACACAGCAGCGAAGTCCAAGGCAGTCATAAATAAATCCTTCGAAATTGATGGGTAGTAGTCCACGATATCGAACTGTATAAGGGTGCAATTCGCTTTCTCTCAAAAATATTCCACTAACAAACAAACGGAATTATTTTGTTAAGCTTTTCCAAAAAAGAGGAATGAATCAGAAGGATGAGATGGAAAGCATACTTCTATTTTCGTGGAAATAACCCTACTGATAAAAAATCAGAAAAATTATATTTACTGAATTTAAGAAACTAAACTTAAAGATAACTGTCTCTTCTAATTTGAAAAGGGTTAACTTCCTCGACGTAACTCTAGACTTACCAGACAATACATACCAACCTTATAGAAAACCAAATGCTAACCCTTTATACATACACCCGAAGTCAAACCATCCTCCATCAATAATTAAACATATACCCTCATCAATAGAAAATAGAATTAGCCTTAACTCCGCAAACAGGGAAATATTCCAAAAACATAATAGCTTATATTACACTGCCCTAAAAAATAGTGGTTATAAAAATGCTAACATTAACTACAGAGAAAATTGCACTGGACATGGGAAAAAAACAGGAAAAGAAATATCATATGGTACACCCCTCCGTTCAACCAAAGGGTTAGTATTAAACTAGGACAGAAATTCTTAGCTCTAATTAATAAACACTTCCCCACCAATAGTAAGCTTAGTAATATATTCAATAAGAACACCCTAAAATTGAGCTACAGCTGCTCTGATAATCTTGAACGCATAATAAAAAACACAATAATAAGATCTTGAACAAACCCCCATGCCAAAACAGTATTAATAAAAACTCTACACTTAAATCAGATGATAATAGGGAAAAATTATGTAACTGTAGAAACCCAGAAGACTGCCCATTAGAAAATAAATGTTGTATTAATTCTGTGGTATACCAATGCACTATTTCATCCACAGAGAGCACTAGCACTAATATGATATACATTGGGTCCACGAAGAATAATTTTAAAGATAGATGGAGGCAGCATAAGTGCTCCTTTAATAATATAAACAAAAGAAACCAGACTTCACTATCAAAATATTTTGGCACTTGAAGGAAACAAATAAGACACCAAAAGTTAAATGGAAAATTATTGACAAGGCTAGAATATGTAAAGCTTGGGATGACCCATGCTCTTTTTGTGCCTCCATGAAAAATTGCACATTATTAAACTTCTAAATAATAATAATCTATTAAATAATAGACACGAGATAACGGTTTTTTGTAGGCATCATCAGATTTTTGGTTTGAAATAAAAAAATTTATATAACTTGTTTAACAAATAACCCAATCATCAGATTCATAGTAGAAATTTTTAACTACAAACTTGCATACAACATAACACCCTTCATAACCCATAGCCCAAATTAGTAGTTTAAATACCTTACATAAAAGATAACCCTTTATGAAGTCGTCAAAAACAAACGTTACGATTTTTGTTTTTTTTTTATATGCATAATTCCCTTTCATAATAAAAATAAAATAAAATAAATAAATAAATCTCCATAGACAAGCCAACTTGACGAAAGCTTAATACATCTTCGTTTCATTTTTGACACCCTCACCTTCCCTGACTTGACACCTTGAAAGTATCTCTATACCGCTACTCATCATTAACACCCTACACTCTGCCTACCCATTTTAGACAATTCGCCCTAGCTGTTACCATGGTGATTTTGATTTCAATTTTTTAAAACAAGTAAATTTCAGATATACGTTATTCCAACAAAAATTTCGCTTGAAGATGGAACGGAGCCCTTTTTAATTTCAACTCAATTTAATTTAAAGGATTATATTGAAGTTTTCGGCTCTTGTTTTGAAAAAAACATGAGACCTCTTATGTAGCGATTTGGAATCATATTTTAAATAAATAATTATATATATATATATATATATATATATATATATATATATATATATATATATATATATATATCTTTTTTCAGGAATGACAACGAAGAGTGTTTCACCCATGGTATATACTAAACTTAAATCTGCTGTTCGGCCTGTGTACCCATCTCAAAAGAAGCTAGAGAACCTGAACGACCCACGGAAATTATTCTGTCTGATTCAGACGAATCAGAAATGGAATTTCCTGGACAAAAAATACGATACCTATATTCCAGAAATTGAATCACATGCGCCAAAACCTCCGTTACAGCATGATCTTAATGACCTCGTAAGAGATTTAGACTTGACAAGACAGCAGCATGAGCTGCTAGCTTCGAAGCTAAAAAAAAGAGAAATTTAGTAATGAAAGATATTCGAATTACAATGTTTCGCACACGCACACAAACATTACAAGAAACATTTTCTTTTGACAACATTTTATGTTACTGTAATGCAATATCTGAAGTTTTTGAAGAACTAAATTTTCTTTATAAGCCTACACAGTAGAGGTTTTTCATTGACACCTCTCTTTATAGCGCCAAAGTAATGCATTTGTATATTGGAAATATACTGCTATCGATTTTTTCAGTTCATTCTGTTTTAAAAGAAATTCACGAACATCTTGATTTTATTTTAAACAAAATTAAATAAAAGCTAAGTACTTAATCTGTGCAACTCCTGATGTAGTCGCCATATTGAATGGATTGCCCGCAGGCTATAAAATTTTGCTTTTTTTTCTTGTTTGTTTGTTTGTTTGTTTGCTTTTTTTTTTTTTTTTTTTGTACGGAGAGGTTTGGTTTGGTCTGTTTTGTTTTATGGCACATCAATCTCAATGGGTTATTTTATATCGACAACTTTTTTTTTCTGGTAATATTTTGTTTAGTCAAAAATCTATTTCTGGTAATATTTTTTTCTCAAAAATGTACAGCTGGTAATATTATTTTAAAAAAATGTATTGCTAGTAAAATTTTTTTTCCAAAAATATATTGCTGGTAATAGTTTTTTTTCTTCAGAAATTTATTTCTAGTAATAATTTTTTGAAAAGTATTTCTAGAATTAAAACCTATTTTTACACTTTCATAAGGCTTTTTATCTCAGTTTCGCGGTTAATTATTTGCCCATAGCTGGAACCCTAACAGGTGCTACCACCCCGGGTCAGGGTGGACCTGGGAACACCAGCAATTAAGAGGTGGTTCCACGCTCCTCAAAACCTCCTCATCAGAGGCCTTGCTGTTGGACGGAGTTTATCGTCTTACCCTGGACGCGGATGTAGTTTATTGTCTTACCCTGGATGGTTGTGCGAATAGGACAGCCGAGATCGAGGGAAACACTACACCCTCACAGAATGGATATTAAGAAATGAGTCAAACATTTGTTCACATAACGTTATACGAGTACCCTTCGTGCCAAGGAAAACATAATCTTGCCAACACTTTATATAAAATTGGGCTTAATAAAAAAAAATTGCGAAAGCCTTGAAACAATAATCCGTCATTTTTATATCTAAAACCATATTTCCAAGGCTCAGTGATGTTAAAATTAAAAGGAATCTTTGTCGGGTGTCAAATAACACAGCCAGCTCATGAGAGACAATGAATTTGAAGTAACATTAAACGAATTAGAATTGGAGGTTTAGAAAAATTTCAAAGGCGTGTATAATGGACTCCTTGAAAGACACAAAGCGCCAAATTACGAAATACAAGTTCAAAATATGATTGAAGCATGTAAACATTTAGGATGCAGTATTTCACTAAAGATGCATTCGTTGCACTTAATCTACCCTACTGTTATTGTGACCTAACTACATTAGAATGAATTGTTCCTCCTTCATAAATACTAACTTGCGAGACTTCCTGAGGAGGCAGTCGGGACGCAGTATAAACTAATAGTTCTACTTCTATTTGCGGAATAATAACACTCTTATTTTGTATATATGCTCTGTTATTTCAATACACTTGTTCAACCCACCTTTCTTTCTTCTGGCCCATAACAGGCCACAACACCTACTTTCCGGAAAATTCAGTAGTAGTTCGCTAAACTTAGAAAAAAAAAACACAAATGCTCTAAAAATATTCTTTTATAAAAATTACCTTTCAGTAAACAAGCCTCTTGCATTATTGGAACTGATATCCCCATCTTCATTGCCATATTCACAACGTTTCGGCCGTGGTACGCCCCGGCCTTCTTCAGGTGATTGGAATTTCGAACCGAACACTTTACTTCATCCCCCAGGGTAGATTGGTCTCTTCCGGATGTCACAGTTACTTTCTATTAACCCAAATCTCAAAGCTGTTGCCTGGTATTGAACTCACAACTCTTGGGGTCCAGTCATTGGTCTAACTAATGTATTTATCTACTAGCCCATGTGTTCCTGAGGACATCGTTGCATGATTTTTGGGGACATATAAATCTATTTTATCAATTTTTTTCTATTATTATTATTGCATTTTTTACCAGAGCTTATATTGCAATTTTTCTCGTTATTTATTGCTTTTCTCTGGAATTCCTTATTACTGGTTCCCATATTGTATTCATTTCTATGCTTGGTCGGCTCAGAAAATTTTTGTAGTCTGGCATATGTGCTGATTCCTTAAGTTTTCGTATTTTCCAGTGATGTTCTCTATCTATTATTTCAACCTCATCCCACAGGAGGCAGTGATCTCCCTTACCCCTTCATATGTGGTCAGCCACGCCTGATTTTTACATTTCCCCTCGTCTTACCACTTTACGATGTTTTTGTAGTCTTACTTTAAGAGAGCGGCCTGTTCTCCTTTGTATTTTTTTTTACTTACCACAGCTGCACGGGATGGCGTGCACACAGTCCTTAGTCATGTTCTTCTGAGCCGACCAATCATGATACATCATCTCAGAGATATAGACAAGCCTATTTATTTATATATTTTAAATGAAATAAAACATTTATATGAACATGTTTAATACCTATACATATACACATAAATCTATTTTTTTTATAAATTTGAACAAATTTAACTTAGAAATTACAAAAAAAAAAACTGGTATCTTTTCGGGAAGAATGGAGTTCGTTTTCCTGATCTACTCCAAATGTCACCTTAGAAAACTACATTCTTTATCATGTTGGAAGACATTATTGAACAGTGAATTAGACCTTAAAACGCAACGAAATGAATGTACGTTTATACCTTCAGCGGCTATCGATATAAGATCGATTAAAAAGCGCCCTACGCTTGTCAATAGGCAAAATATGGTTATAGACTGTGACAATGAAAAGTCATATGTAATAAGGATAACAAGGGAAAAACAACTGAAACTAGGTTGGTCTCTTCTACGCCACACACCATATTTACCTGACCTTCTACTAAATGTTATCTTTTCGCTGCTGTCCAAAAGAAAATGGTGACTTATATCGCCGGTCAAAATGCTCCCGTGTTGCATTGTTTTTTCGTAAAAAGCAAAAAAAAAAAAGGCTCTACACTGCACGAGGTCGGTATTATAGTTCATCGAAAATTAAAATCCGTTTCAATTCTGGCCAATCGTCCTTTTACCTCGAGACGAGTCATCTACTTGAAAAAAAACAAAGGCTTCAGTGACCAGTTAGCAAATTTTTCCTTTGGATGACTACGATTGAATGGATCGAACCTCATGGCTTTATGCGACTTTCGATTCGTCTTTTTATCCTGCAAATTGTTTTGATGAAAAAACAACCTACTGTAATTAAAACCAGATTCCCAGCTTAGTCAAAAACCTTTTTTATATCAAAACCTACGACTTTTTTCTCATAAACCATTCGAAGTGCTGTGCCTGGTCAAACAAACCATTGCAAATAATGACCAATACAATGATATTGTTCTTTATATTTTCAAGAGTGACGTCAATAAAGAAAAACGGAAATTATTTATGGCTCAACCTAATAGTCTATATATAAAATTCTATGACTTCCATTAGTCCGCTCGTTCGTCATACCCTCTAAAACAACCATACATTGACCGATCAAAATTAAATTTTGGGAGGAATGTGCAAGCCGGTAAGTTTTACTAGTTAATACAGTTAGTTTTACTAGGTTGCGTAGCTTAGTACAATAAATTTTCATTGTTTGGGAAAAATTAAAAGTTTTATTATTTTACCTGCAAACTACTCCCACTATTTTAAAAACAATTTAATTATTAAAATAACAAAAATTTAATTATTAAAATAACAAAATTTAATTATTAAAATAACAAATTTAATATTTTAATAAAAATGAAATATTGTTTTTTGATTATCTTTTCTTTAAGTTTTTATATTAATATTTTATTTGTAAATGTATTCGTTGTTTAAAATGTATGAAGTTGCCTTCCTTGAGCATTTTATATAAATACTTTTAAGGTAATTGTTCGGATGGGCTCTTCACTATAATGCCTTGACTTCAAATTTACGCTCAGTACTTGACTGTCGGCGAAGTCTCACCAATTTACAATTAAGCTGGCTAGATGTTAATGTAAATTGAATGCTAACAGTTTATTCTCTCGCACTTCTCTCCTGTTGAACCTTTTTCCTGTCCCATGCATTCTGGTCAACCATAATTTGCCAAAATTTAAATGCAATATCAATCGCTATCTGCTGATCCTCAGATTATTCTTCCTCTGTTTTTGCTCCTTAGCAAATTTTCCCTAAACATTTGTGTCTCTGTGGCTTTACTGATTTGTTTGGGGTAAACTCGATTAAAAAAAAACAAACGATACAATACATCTGTTCTATAATGAGAAAATGAATTCAGTAGACAAAAATAGAAAGGGGCGTGAGACAATGATATGTCTTCTCACCGGACTTATTCAATCTTGAAGCGATCCTAAGATAATTAAATATCTTACCAGGATTCATTATTGGTGGCATCCAATGGAGAATGATCTCAGTAACAAGGAATTCCTAGATTACTATATTAATATTACTCTGCGATGACCGACCTCGTTAAGTGTTTATTATAGGTTTATATATGTTATTTGCGATGATGCAAACGTTTGTGATGTACGGTGGCCGTTAAAAATTAAGTCTGACTCAATATTTCAATGTTAAATAAAACAGTATTTAATTACGTCCGTAAATAAATACTTAACAAGAACAAAGAAGTAAAAATCAACCAAAGATATTTAACCATTTCATTAAAAACCTTATTAATACCGCGGATCGGCTTAACGTCCGGTAAATTCTTAATCAAAACCCAAATCATCTGAGCACAATAATTCACATTAATTCGACTCGATATTTCTACTCAATAATCACTCAATAATCACTGCAGTCAGTAGCCTGACACCGCTATTTATACACCTCGCGGGAAATATATATTCATAAGTCCAGAGTGCCAGGCTCAAACCTCGGTGTCAGAAGGTATTAATTATTTTCATATATGATACAAAATATATATATATATATATATATATATATATATATATATATATATATATATATATAATATATGTTTAATGTTTCACCCCAAGCCAGGCGGGAAGCCACTAGCACGCAAGGGTTTACAGAGAGTTGGAGCAAATAGGAGTGATAGAGGAAAGGATGAAGAGTAGAATAAGGGATAGATCAAGGCATCTGGAGACGTCGATTGGCATTACATTTGAATAGTTGGAGATTATAGATATCAGGGAAACAGGAAGAGGGGAGGGAGTTCGACAGGCGAGAGGTGCGAATCATGAAGCTGTTGGAGTAGAAGAGACGGTTACATTTAACAGTTTTGACAGTGAAAGGGTGAGAACGAGTTGCCAGCCTAGTTGAATGCTTAAATTCGTAAAGTCTGGGTAGCAGCGAAAGCAGCTCATCGGAGCAGTTACCGTGAAAGTATTTGTAAAAAAGACAGAGGAAGGCGACGGCACGACTGTGAGAGAGCGACTGCAGACGAGATGCCAGATCAGCGCCAATTACGTTGCATATCCGTCTCTGGATTTTATCAAGGACCTTGAGACAAACAGAGGGGGCTCCAGACCATATATGGCAGTAATACTCCGTGCAAGGGCGAATGGTTGAATAGAATATTTAGAAAGTATATATTCACGAAGGTTTGAATGAATGTGACACTATGAAAATGACACTTTGGCATGTGAAAGAAAGCAAGAAAGAAAGAAAGAAAGCAAGAAAGAAAGAAAGAAAGAAAGAAAGAAAGAAAGAAAATCGGAAAGTATGAAAAAGTAGGAAAAATAAAATAAAGCAAGAAAGTAAAAGACAGAAAGAAAAATAATCTAAAGGAATGAAAATTAAGAATGAAAATCAAGGGTAAGAGGAAAGGAAATAAAAAGTGGGTAGAGATAAAAATTAAGCAGGAATGAAAAAGACTGGAAGGAAGCTAGGAATAGAGAAAATTGGAAAGCAAAAACGAAAACAAATGAAAAACAGAAGAAAGGCAATCGAGAAATGAAGAAGAAAAAAGGAGAAAAGATTGAATAAATGAAAGAGAAAAAGAGAAGAAAGAAAGAACGAGGAAAATATAAAATATGGCTAATGATGGAAAAGAGAATAAGAAAAGAAGTCAAAGGAAAAAAAACAAAGAAAAAAGAAAGAAAATGGAAAGAAAATGGAAAGAAAATGGAAAGAAAATGGAAAGGATGTAAAAATGAGAATGAAATAAAATGAAGCAGCAAGGAAAAATGGTAAAATGAAAAAATAAAAACAAGGTATGAAAAGAAAGCAGAAAAGAAATGTAAAAAATGAGATAAAAACAGGACAACGTAGAAAAAAAGAGAAAAGGTAAGAAAAAAAGCAAATTTTTCCGACGTAAAAAAAACAAATCAGATATAAAGTTGAAAGAAAAGTGATGAAATTTTGAAAAATCAGAAGCCAGGAGCAAAAGAAAGGAGGAAAGGAAAGGAGCAAATGAAATGAGGAAAGGAGCAAATGAAAGAAACAAAGGAAAGAAGTAAAAGAAAGGAGCAAAGGTAAGAAGCAAAGGTAAGAAGCAAAGGAAAGAAGCAAAAGAAAGGAGAAAAGGAGCAAAGGAAAGGAGCAAGGAAAGTAGCAAAGGAAAGGAACAAAAAAAGGAGCAAACGGAATAGAGCAAAAGAAAGGAGGAAAGGAAATGAGGAAAGGTGCAAAGGAAAGGAACAAAGGAAGGGAGTAAAAGAAAGGAGCAAAGGAAAGGAGCAAAAGAAATGAGGAAAGGAAAGAAGCAAAAGAAAGAAGGAAAGGAGGAAAGGGAAGGAGCAAGGAAAGGAGCAAAGGAAAGGAGCAAGGAAAGGAGCAAAGGAAAGGAACAAAAGAAAGGAGCAAACGGAATAGAGCAAAAGAAAGGAGCAAAGAAAATGAGGAAAGGAGCAAAAAAAGAAGCAAATGAAAGGAACAAATGAAAGGAGTAAAAGAAATGAGCAAAGGAAAGGAGCAAAGGTAAGGAGCAAAGGAATTGAGGAAAGGAAAGAAGCAAAAGAAAGGAGGAAAGGAGCAAAGGAAAGGAGCAAAGGAAAGGAGCAAAGGAAAAAAGCAAGGAAAGTAGCAAAGGAAAGGAACAAAAGAAAGGAGCAAACGGAATATAGCAAAAGAAAGAAGTAAAGGAAAGTAGCAAAGGAAATGAGTAAAGGAGCAAAGGAAAGGAGTAAAAGAAAGGAGCAATGGAAAGGAGCAAAGGTAAGGAGCAACGGAAAAGAACATAAGAATGGAGCAAACAGAATGAAGCAAAAGAAATGAGCAAAGGAAAGGGGCAAAAGAAAACAGCAAAGGAAAGGAGCAAAGGAAAGAAAGTACGAACAAACATACGAAGGTGACCGAGAGAAAACGGCTGGACGCACGCGGACATCAAAAAGCAGAATGACAGCAAAGGAGAGTGTTTGAATATGACAAAGTATTCAAAACTATTCGATTTTGTATTTGATTGGTTTTGTTTTACGAAAAGATTGATTGATATTTTGGCAGGCGCGTCAGAAGCAAAAAAGAAAAGACGAGAAAAAGATTTGATGAAAGATTTCGTTGGGGGAATTGGCACAAAGGAAATAACATTACGTAGGTACATGCACACATAAAACACATAGACACACGCAATAACATAAATATAAATATATATATATATATATATATATATATATATATATATATATATATATATATATATATATATATATATATATATACTTGGTGTAACAACAAAATTGTCCAAATCGTGTAACAGCAAAATTGTCCAATTTTTAGATTAAGCTCTAAATCGTTGTATCTTAGAAATAATTGAAGCTAACTTATTTGAATTCTCCGAGGTTTGTATAACATTATTGCACTCTAATTTGATCAGTAAAAATGTATAGTTACTCTCTATACTTAACAGAATCATCCTGACGAAATTGATCATAAATGAAAATAACAGGTTTATCATTAATTAATCAAAGCTAAGAATTGAAGGTGCATGAAGGATTCACACACATATATAATATATATATATATATATATATATATATATATATATATATATATATATATATATATATTATGTTAGGATTAATTATTTTCCAAGTTACTCGAGATTATCTTTTTCCTCGTTAAATTTCTAACTTGCCTCACACGTTCCCGTCCGATTTCATTTTCAAATATATTTTTTTTTGATTTCTTTAACTCTAAGTTGAAATGTTGATCCTTCTTCCTGTTTCAAACCCCTGATCCAGAATTCCTCTTTACTGCTTACTCATTTCTAACATTATTTACTGTTCTCGTAATGGTTGTCAAATGAATTTTCAAGATGGAAGACTCAATATCAATAATGTTACCATTACTGAAACCCTAAATGATCTTTTTCCTTTCAAAATTGTATTCTCTTCCCATTCCAGCTGAATAACTCAAACGGTTTTTCAGTGAATTTTACGACAAAAGGTGCCAAGATGTTTAAACGTCTCGAAAAAAGCAACAAAATTAGTTTTTTTAATTATTAAACATTTTGGGGATGGACAATTTTGTTGTTACATGATTAGGAGAATTTCTTTGTTACACAAGGTATATATATATATATATATATATATATATATATATATATATATATATATGAAAAAATGTATATGCTATATATATATATATATATATATATATATATATATATATATATATATATATATACATTTTCTACATATATATATATATTGAATGTGCATATATATAAATATATATATTTTCTACATGTATATATATATATTTTATTAAATGTATATATATATGTATATATATATATATCGCTCTCATATATATATATATATATATATACTTTTTAAGATAAACTATATAAATATATATACATAATTTATCTTAAAATCTTGTATGTAAACATATATATATATGTGTGTGTGTGTGTGTGTGTGTGTGTGTGTGTGTTTGTATGAAGAAATATAGTCTAAAGATGTGCTATATTTATGGGATAAAGTGCTCAATAACAAAGATAGAACGTGTGTAAATATAAATCTAAAAGTGAATATTGAAGTCAACACTCAGAGGCGACGGGCTATTTCATACTAGGCGCAATCGTCAGGCCGCGAATGTTAGATTTTTTCCCTCGAATATGTATATGAGTCTGGGGTGCATAATCTGTTCTGGCGGTTATTTTTGCGGGAGTGACTGATTGTTCATTCATTTGTTTGGGTTAATTTATTTTACTTCCTTTTCATTTTCATGATGTTGTATTATTTATTCTTCTCGGTTTTTGATGTTTTTTTAACGTAGTATAAAATTTGGGAGGGATTTGCTTAGGTCATTTATTCAATAGTTTGTTTTGCTCTGGAAAGATAATTATATCTATTTATTCGTCCAATGATTGCGTCCAGCATGAAACAGCCTGTCGCCTCTGAGTGTTGACTTCAATGTTCACTTTTAGATTTATACGCGCACACACACACACACATATATATATATATATATATATATATATATATATTCGACTCACATCGGATTCGACGTATGGGTGTCAAGCAACTCACAAGCACATGAGATTTGATTATAGTGGTGAAGGCTTTGTGCTGAACCAACCACACCTTTTGAAAGCCCAAATACAGAAACCTGGTGTACGTGCCACAAGGTCCCCAAACGACTCTCACCATGTTTTGAATTCAGAGTCGTCCATCTAGTAGACCAGTTGCCATTCAAGGCTACAGAACACGGTCTTCCCTGTTAATGTCCCATAGCTGGATGGAAAAGAATAGTACTCATACCTTTCCCAAGGGTATCAGAACGTAAGTGAATGTAATGTATTCGAATGGCTATCCGAAATTTAATCCGAGCCGCTATCCACTGCTATATATATATATATATATATATATATATATATATATATATATATAGTTTATTCAAATTTAGGTAATCCGTATGGATAGACCTGAGGAGGATGATATCCAGAGCTCAATGTAAGATTCAGAGCATATATGTTTGAATAAAAGACAGACCACGTTAAGATTCCATGTAATAAGTTATTTCACCATAACCCTTTAACAGGGTTCTGGATCATCAGACTTTACTTCCAAAAGCTGAAATGAAGAATGAAAAGAAAATTCACAGGTTTTTACGGACCTCATCAAGAATACGCAAAGTTAACGAAGTGAGGAAGTGAGGTGGGAGAGAGGATATGAGTGTGTCATATGTATCATTTTAGTTTCCTATTTTAACCCCAGTGTGTCGGCTGGATGTTGCTCTAATCTAACGCGTCTCGTCTCTAGATAAAGGTGGTTAAGGGGTGGGCGATAAAGGCTACATTGAGGAAGACGCGTTATAACAGCCCCAATAAATTATCCGACAGGTTTCATTCAAATTCCTAGATGCTGTCAGTTCGCGTTACTTTAACGTGCATATTTGGGAGGTTAAGGTTTGATAAATATCTAAAATTTTAAAAACAATCTACGAAGAAATTAATTTGAAATTCAGTGGAGTTTTGGGTATTTCCTATTAAGCAGTCAATTGGAAAGATCGAGAGGCAGAACATTGAAAGAGTAATCCAATTTATACTTAGTACTTTTTCCACTAAAACTTTTATCTTATAGCTTGTTAGGTTGACATTTATTCGTGTGATTTTTGTTCATTAAGTGAACCTGTGATTGTTTTTGATTTTTGTTCATTAAGTAAACTCGTGGTTGTTTTTAGGCCCTTCTTTTATATTTTCTTATCTACACATGTCTCAACCCCCTATTTGTAACCACATACCTATATCGTCTTATATTTCTATGAGTTCCTATATACACCAACACACACATTCCCACGAGACGATACATGTATATTTCCATCTTTACACATATACCCCTGCAGAGAGAACGCACATCCACATGTCTCCATACTTGTTTCCATGTATACTTATACTTACATATATATATATATATACACACACAAGGACATCTGCATCCCCATATATACTCGTACGCACACATATATAGCTACACATCCATACGTATACACATATACACATACATACACACACCCATATATGTATACGCACACACATATGTATACACACACACACCCGCATACGCAATCTACAGACTTCTATCTACCCACATACGTTAATTTGCACTTATATATATCTCTCTACCTACGTATTTGTCCCTATTCTCATGTCCATCTGTGCAACCACTTATGTCTGCGTTCGAAGACTATCTCAGTATTTAATTACAATATCTCTGTCTTTGCACATATAATATTATCCGATCTTTCATATTTATGGCAAAACATATAAGTACCTAACTAATTGTACATCTCGACACTCAAAAAAAAAAAAAAACCGGTATGTGTCTTTTTCCGTATAAAAACATATACATGTACATATCAACAGGTGTCTCAGTGTGCAAATGCATTATCATGGTTGTATATATACAGTCATGTGTTAGTGTCCACTTGTGCATAGTAATATTTCTAAAAACAAAGGGAATATAAAACATTCAAAATTGCTGTTCCTATATGATTATTCCTTAGTGTACTTACTTAGGTTTAGGTTGTTTTTGTGTCGGCATTTAAATACTAGTTCATTATGTTTATTTAGCAGTATGTCCGGATCTTTATGTTTGATTATGAAGATTTTCTCCTTCAGACATAAGTTGCAACTGTCTCTGAAGTTTTGGGGAGTTTTGGCTCTTGATATTATTCTCCACTTTATTTGTGGTGTTAGGCCACTCTCCAATAAAGACCAATAATGATTTGATAGTGCTGTTTGTTTTTTTTTATTTTTATTTTTGAAGGATTGGCGATGGTTGTATAGTCGGTGTTTCCAATCTCCCGCTGATATTCCAATGTATATCTTTTTCTCTTCAACCTTTTCTTTGGGGAAAATTGTTGCTTCATATACTGTGTTCTCTGCCATGTACATTCCCTCAACTGGGCACTCTGATCCTGTCCTGCAGTTGCATGTTGGTTTGTCCATTTGTGTTGTGTCCTGATCTTGTCTTACATTATCCTGAAGGTCTTTTAAAATTTTACTGTTGTGTGAGCTAATAATTCTCTCCATATCGTTCATGCAAGAATAGCTAATCTTTAGATTCATCTTGTTGAATATTTTTTTCAGAGATGCATTTTTGCTAAAGTGTTTTTCTATCAGTTTTATGAAGTATTTACCTATGTTAATATTGGAGAGGTTACAAAAAGGTGGGTTGAACCATATAATTTTCCTTTTTCTGTTTTTGGGTTTAGTGGATTTTTTACTTACTGACTTATCTATGTAATTTAGTGTTTGTTTAAACTTGCTTTTTGACAGGGCTTTATTGTATTCCCATTTATTCTGGTTAAAAATTGTTTTACTGGAGGAAAGTTTATTTATTCTAGCATTTACTGTATTTGGGATTTGTTTAATTATTGATTTCGGGTGATTGGAGTGAATATTTATATATACGGGTGATTGGTTTTCCTTTTGGAAGGGTTTATAAGTTCAGATTAAATGTAACGTCTAGGAAGTTTACTATTTTTAAGTTGGAAGAAATCTCGATTCTAAATCCTAGAAATTTGAAGGCCCTAATTATTTTCTTTTGTAGTTGGGATGTTAATGGACAATTAGTATTAGGTACAGTAACTAACCCGTCATCTCTGTATAGTCCTATATTTTGAGGGTCAAGGAATCTACTTAGGATATCTAAAATGTATATACCTATTAGGTCTGCTATTTGAGCTGAATCAAAAGATCCCATTGGGACATCAAAATTGTCTCTATCTTTTTTAATCCAAGTAGTGTTGTTCAGTTTTAGTATGGATTGTCTAGAGTCCATTATGATTTTTATTTCTTCGTCAGTAATGTCAGTGTGGATTCTGGCAAAACTTAAGCTATTTTCTAATAATTCTTTAGAGATTGAGGGGTAGAAGTCGATGATATCAAGTTGTATAAAAGTAGTATTATTTTTATTCTTTATTTTTTGGAACCAGTTAATGGTGTCTGATGAGTCTTTCCAAACTTGTTGTCCTTCTTATAAGAGCCAGAGACATTATTTTGAATCAGATGGTTGTATTCCGAGGGATTCATTTTGTAAATATTTTTAGATTTGTCAGCTCTGATCCATAATTTTTTTGAATTTTTTATATTTGTGATGTCTTTTTTGAGTTTGGATTGGAATGGGTTGTATTTTTTCTGGAAGGATATTTTCTTAATTAACTCAATTAAGTCTTGTTCAAAAGGTTCTAATAATTTATTGTTTGGTGGAGTGTTTTGAGATTTAAAGTAAAAGGCTTCATCTAGTTTAGTGGGTTTGTTATGAGGATTAAGATGGAAGTGAATTTTCCACCTCATTCTTTTTATGACGTCAATGATATATATATATATATATATATATATATATATATATAAAACATAAATATATATTTATATTTATATATATATATATATATATATATATATATATAACAGATAGATAGATAGATAGATAGATAGATAGATAGATAGATAGATAGATAGATAGATAGATGTGTGTGCCGCCATTTCATCTCTACCAGTAGAAAAACAGCAAATTTGACTTCAAAAACTGTCTTCCAAATTACCACTACAAATATGTACGTATGTGTTTATATGCGGGTGTGTCTGTGTCTGTGTTCGTGTGTCTGTGTATGTGTGTGTGCATATCTGTTTATGTGTGTCTGTGTGTGTGCCTATGTCTGTGTGTGTGTTTGAGCATGCGTGAGTGTTAATCCATCAGATATACTACTTATAAAGAGACAAGAATCGAAGAGAATGAATTCAATGAATCGAACAAAATATAAAGTAAGACACAAATGCATTTTTCTCACCTGATTTTTTTCACCTACAGATGGAAAGAAATAAAAGAGCGGCCAGTATTAGATATTGGCGAATATCATTTAACTAAACTACGCCTGCTGAATTTGTGTTGACACAGAAAGGAAACTAAAAGAATACATAGACAATAGAGTAATGATATACACATAGTAATGATATTGTAATGACAATATAATAATAAAAATCAAAAAGACAAAAATTATTTACTGTAAGAAGACAAAACAAAAGGTCACCAGCAAAAGAGCTTTCTCAATTGTATGAATTCTCGTCGCGGGAATTTCAAATCAAGAAGAGGGGATAAATTTAATGTTCAACGGAAATTCTGACACAGACATAAAAATGCAAAACTATGAAGACAGGAGAATATTGTTAGAAACAAAGAAAAGAATACAAAATTGCTATTTAATATCTAATTACGTATATGCTGAATATTTTTCCTAATTTTTGTTCCATTCTCGGCCATAATAAGACGAGCTTTCTTCTTTTTCTTTCTTTCTTCTTCTTCTCATCGCCATCCACCACCTTCTACTTCTCCTCCTTCTCTTCCACCCCCTCCTCCTGCTCCTTCTTCTTCCTCCTCTTCCTACTTCTCATCGTTCTCCTCCACTTTCCTCTTCTTCTCTTTCTCCTCCCTCTTCTTCTCTTTCCCCTCCCTCTTCTTCTTCTTCCCCCTCCTCCTCCACTTTCTTCTTCTTCTTCTTCTCGTCGTCATTCTCTTTCTTCTCCTCCTCCTCCTTTTTCTTCTCATCATCATCCTCAACCTTCTTCTTCTCCTCTTTCTCTTCCACTTCTCCTCCTCCTCCTCCTCCTCCTTCTTCTTCTTCTTCTTCTTCTTCTTCTTCTTCTTCTTCTTCTATGTGACGCGTTCTTTCATGACGTGAGCAATCATGCCTCTCCACAATTTTTTTTACCTCCCCTAATCCCTGTTCCCCCATCCATTTACACAAGATTGTCAGGTAGATAATTCCTCTGTCTTCTTGCTTTCAATAAGTCTTATGAGTGTCAAATGTTCTAGGCCGTCTTTCCTGATTATGTGACCTAGAAATTTCATTTATCTCTTTCTGATATTACATATAAGTGTCCATTTTGTTTCTATTTTATCTAAAACTTTTGCTCACATGTTTCAGTCTATGGTATTATCAGTATCCATCAGTAGACTCACATTTCTGTTTCCTCAAGATTCCTCTTCATCTGAGAGGATACTCTCCACTTTTCACTGCCATATAGGATACCTATATTACATAACAGAATACGAAATTTGCCTGTTTCTTAATACTTTGCATAGATTTTTAAAAGCATATTTCGCTATCTCAATGCTCTTTCAGTGTCGCATTTTTCGACTACTGTTAAAACACCTCCCATATATTAAACTTTTGGATATAATTAATTTATAATCCACTACATTTATTACATCAAATGTTATTTCTGGAGTATGCACCTGTTTGAATAGACGACCCGATTATTAACAGTTTGTATTACGTCTTCCTCTCTACGGATTCGAGAAAATTTAATAAAGCATATGTGCTCTCTCGACAAGATTCGAACCTCCGTCTACTTTTGTAGGTGAAATCACCAACTGATAGAACACTTGTCAACACAGCACCCTGTAAATAACGACGGCAACTCGCCAATTTAGTTAATAGATAGATAGATAGATAGATAGATAGATAGATAGATAGATAGATAGATAGATAGATTAATGATCATTCATCGATAGATATCATCATACATAAGCTGTATGATAAAATCTTTTTTATGAGTGGAAATTATGTGGTCGCACGATACACTAGATCGTGTATTACACGAGTATATACGGTATATATATATATATATATATATATATATATATATACATAATGAGAGAAGGACTAGAGAGAAAAGCAGAGAGACTGAGATAGATAGATAGATAGATAGATAGATAGATAGATAGATAATGTTCATTCATAAACAGATAACAGACATTTGCTTTTTTATTCTTTGTTTTCCTAGACATCATTATTCCTGCGTTAGCAATTTTATTTTCAGTAACATTGTTCCCAATTTTATATTCATAAATAACGATTTATTTATGTGTGTGTGTGTGTGTGCGTGTGTATTTGTATGCGTGTCTGTGTTGCTTTAAAAAAACACATCTGTTTATCATTTTAAGTAATATGCATATCGCAACCTCTTACCGATGACTGCATTTTGTCGAACCGATATGTTAGACAAAATTGCATCGATGCTGATAAATCTGCAAATTTTCCCACAGGCAAATTTTATCGCATATCTCGAAGTGACACTATCATTTCCTTTTAACAGTTTTTGTCAACATTTCTCATATAATAATGTCAGGAGCCTTTCGGAAATCGAGCCTTCGAAGCGGCTTCTCTACAATCACCGCATGATAAGCAAAACAAAATCAATGGTTGACTCCTGGAAGGTAATATATTTTTTATCCAATTATCTGAGTCGATGTTACCGTTTTGACACAATGTAGTATACTCTTTTTGTCTCAGCTTTGTTTTTGTATATTTTTTTTTCGTTTCCAGTATGGAAGCTCGGATTTATTCTTGATTTTTGAATGAGGAAATATCCGGGGGATTTGGTTCAGGAAAATCGGTTAACTGTTTTCCTGTCCAGGCCAAATTCTATGGATCTTGCAACTGAGACGTTTTTTAGTATTTTTCTTACACAATCTAGAAACCAATTCTAATTAAATGAAATTAATTTATAGTTTCAAAAGACATAATCTCTACGGAAAAAAGGGTGACTTATTTTTTAAAAATCAGTTCTAAAATATGCTGCCCGAAAAACAAAACCTTTACGTTCTAAGCTACTTTCACTTGTTAAATCATTTTGGGGTATGCCAAGAATATCTACCCTATCAGTTGCAGTATTTACTCTGCCGGTTGAGCCACTTCTTCAACCGAACACGCGGCTTCCAAAAGAAAGTTGACCATGACCAAACTTAGCAGTGGCCATAGTCATTCGGACGTGCAAATCCATAGAAGGATTTTCAGTAAGAATTTGGATTCACAAACGGATCCATAGTGAGATCCAGTTTGAATTCAGAGATCCTTCTCTTATACTGGTCTCCAATCAAGGCTACAGGACACCTATTTTTCCCATAGAATAGATGGATTCATATATTTCACAATGGTATTAGTACGTAAGGAAATGTATTGAACTAGGTTGAAATTGGAACACGGCTTCCCAATTCCTTCTCTCAAGCTGCTAACCATTATTCCAGCGTGCCATTTAAGCTGAAAGAAACTGGGCACACAAATACTTAAAATATATAAAATTTAGTTAAGTCTGATGGTTGATAAATATCTCAAATTTGCCTCAAAAATTATTGAACGAAACCTAAACGCTCAATATATATATATATATATATATATATATATATATATATATATATATATATATATATATATATATATATATATATATATCTGTGTAGCTATAGATAGATAGCTTTAGATTAATTTTGTAACGAACATTTTAATCGAAAAATTTAGGTTATGTTAAAAAACGCATTTTATTTCAGTGAAAATATAAAAGTTTTACTGAAAGATAAAAGCTTCTGCCCATTATCACAAACTTGTACGAAGACATTACCGAACGTAACTTTTTGATAGGCCTTTATTCTGAGCCTGCTTGTGGCAACTCTGTACCTGATTCTGAGTAATAAAAAAGGGTATTTCTGAAAAAAAGCATTGTGAATTAAACACATCACCTGGATTAATGTCCAGCAGTCAGAAGAACGGATTTTTAAATCCGCGATAATTTAAACGGATAACTTCGTGAGCCTACATACAAAAATATAGGGAAGCCTGTCCGACGGTTAAAAATACTATTAAAATACTCTAAATCATAGTGGATAGTTAAGTCATGGTCTGAAATAGATAAATTAATATTATCAGTAGGAAGTGAATGGAAATTAAAATCCGACTCAGTGAATATTAATGCAAACAATTTTGGACATTTCAAACAAACCCGCAACATTTTCTTCGACAATAAAAAGGGATTTACTCCCTATTATTAATATTTTACATGACTTATCAAATTCAACAAAGTAACTACGACGACATTTTTCCTCATTCAACAACAGACGATTTCGCGTATATTTTGGTGTATAAAACTTCTAAAATTAACAATACATCTGCAAAGAACATTCTTAAAGTTTATCCCCACTTTTACATGAATATTTTTATCTACCAAACTTAATTTATATTAGGTGCTAAAAAATTTTTAGATATTTTTTTATTTATTTAAAGTAAACAGTTTCTTTCTTGTTTCAATTTGTCGCCGAGTATGAATGGTTATTGTTGAGCGCCAAATGAGTTAATTAATTTTGTTTTTTCGATATAATGGAAAATCCCCGTAAAAAGTTATTTGGAAATTTGTTCTCCTTTTTAATGATAAAAGATAAAAGTATCTACATAATATGATCGGATTTGATAGACGTAAACATGATAAATAAGATACGCCGTATCATTAATGAGGACGATACAGCCAATGTCAGAGTTAAAAGAAAATAAAACAACAAATTAGAAAATATAACAGGACTTTACTCGGGTGCTGTGAAAAGCCTGGATCTTAAAAATTGATATCATGCCTCTAAGTGTTGTCACCCTTGAAACTCTACCAAAAGCAAGAAAATTGAAATTGGATAGATTTAGAAATTCCAGGAAGAACAGACTCTATCAGTTATCCAGCGTTTAAGTTTGTGGGAACCCTGAGAAATGCTAAAGATCTAAAGTACTTTCATGTCATTCATCAAAAAGATATCTGGTGCGAATATGCAACCGTATCTAATAATAATAATAATAATAATAATAATAATAATAATAATACACACTGACAGAATAATCAAGGCCAACCGCCCAGATAAAGAGCACAAACAAAAAAAAAGTGCCTCCTTATTGATATGCCAGTCCCTGCTGACTGCAGTGTATCTTTGAAGAAATTCAAAAAGCTGTCAAAATACAAGGACCTTGAAATAGAAATCTCGAAAATGTGACTTATGGGCATATCTACAATCCCTGTTGTAGTTAGAGCCCTAGGACTGGTTGGAAAAGATTGCAGTAGACTAATTGAAAGGATTCCTGGAAGTCCATGCCTAAAGGAGATACAAAAAATTGTTCTGACAAGTAGATCCCACACTTTTCGAAGAGCTTTATCTATGTAATACTTTTTTTTTTGTTAGTGGAAAGTGTCACGATGCCATTTCTAACCTTAGATCCCTGGGCGGGACCCGGAAAGAAATGCGTAAACGCCAGAAATCAAAGAAAATAAAAATATTAATAATAGTAATAATAATAATAATAATCCTTTAACACAGCATGGGGATGTGAATAACCAAGTTATACCTAAATTTATTAAATTATACCAAATTATACCTAAATGACACCAGAGGGACTGCCATCTCCAACCGCCAGAATATCCGACGAGGAAACTTTCTTGGACACTCCATGTTACTTCTTCTGTTTTGTCTCTTCTCACTCACCCTTACGCATGAACTAAACAACAATAGATACAAACTAAAGAAGAAAGTACTCAATCACCTTCTATACATTGGTGATCTCAAACTCTTTGCCAAAGACGACAATGGGTTGAAGTGTCTCCTCTATACTATAAAATGTGCCAGTGATGACATAGGTATAGATTTCGGATTAGATAAATGTGCAAAAGTAACATTCAAGAAAGGGAGAATTACAGAAACACATTCAATAGATTTAGATATTGTCACAAAATTAGAGAACTGGAACAAGATGAAGTTTATAAATCCGTAGGAATTACCGAAGGAAATGGAATACACCATATCCAAATTACAATCTTACCAACACAAGATATAGAGTGTTGAGTGCAGATACAAAAATAAAACTGACTGAACTACTAGACAAGGTCGTAAATTCAAACGAGGAGAAAGAACTAACTTCAACCAGCTATAGAAACACCCAAAGATACGAACAAGGAACAAAGCCCTCTGCTCGGGAGGTTTTGACGAGCATGGAACCCAACTCTTAATTGCTGTTATTCTGACGTCCACTCTGACCTGGGTAATAGCACTTGTAGTGTCCCAACTGTGGGAAAATAGTTAGCCCCTAAAACTGGGGTCAAAACTCTATAAAAGTATAAAGATATATTTTATAGTAATAATACCAGCAATACATTTTCATAGTAAAAAAAAATGTCAGCAATATCATGGTGTAAAAAAAACAGAAATCTATTTGTGTAAAAGAAAAGACTAATGCCCCGAAGAAAATTAAATTTCGGCATTAAATGACCCATAAGGAGTCGACATGATGCTAATCAAACAAACAAATAAAATATGAATATAAGATGCTAACATCAAGTAAGTGTTATGGTCCGGTTCCTTGTACCACGTTGATAGTCCAAGGTAGAACCAATAATGAAGAACTCGAATACGGATATGGAATAACACAGATATATTACAAACAGGAATATATACAGAGAGGTAGAAAAGTGTTAGTACGAACAATCAGGTTTAGTAGTAATTGTATGAACGCGACTTTGTATCGGACTGCCTCTGACTCGACTGACTGACTCCTGACGGACTTCACTCCAAACTTCAGGCCCTAACTCTAGACTTCAGACGGAACGGTATTTAGTCACCTTACCCCCACGAGGGCATCATGTGGCACAAGACAGGTTTAACGTGGGCTCGGCCAAAAATAGGCCCTTTGTACCCGTATAAACGGGTTTATGGTCGGTTTACCTCTCCGAAGGAGACTCCGCCTTTGGCGTAGCCTCGTTCGGGTTCCTCCCCGCCGGAAGGCAGAGAGTTCAACCGATCAGCCGGTCGCCCGACTTCAGACGGAATGATATTCAGTCACCCTCCCACGAGGGCGTCATGTGGCACAAGGCCTTTTTAACGTGGGATCTCCGAGCCCGTGGGATCTCCGAGCCCGTGGGCTCGGCCAAAAATATACCCATTGAACTCGTATAAACGGGTTCAGGGTCGGTTTACCTCCCCGAAAGAGACTCCGCCCTTCGGCGTAGCCTCGTTCGGGTTCCTCCTCGCCCGAAGGCAGAGAGTTCAACCGATCAGCCGGTCGCCCGACTTCAGACGGAACTCGCTGCTTCCTCTTGAGGCGCAGTATTTATTACGTATGGAATAGTCCATTATGTTATTATGGGTAAGTTCCCATAACAGAAAGTATGTAAATATTCGGGAAATGTTTTAACAGACGTAAAATGCGACACCGGAAATCTGAGTGCACATTGGAATATCGAAAGATGCCTTCCAAAAACAAAACAATGTATTAATAAATCGGAAACTTTCATTAGAAACGAACGAAAGTGTGATGACCTGCTGTCTTCTAATACGTCAGTGAATTTTCAACAATTTTCAACAATTTTCCTATTCGGTAAAGAGAAAACATGAGACAAAATAGATATGGTTCTACAGAAGGATGCTGAGGATACAATAGGCTGAATACGTGATAATCGAGGTTACTTTAAGGATAATGGAAGCATTAATGAGGGTTATAATGAAATCAGAAAGAAAAAGTTCAAATTTTTGGACACAAAATTAGAAAAGAAGTCTTGGAGAATATGAAATTCACGGGATTTATTAAAGGTAAGAGGAAAGAGTGAAAACAGCGAGTAACATACATAATGTACTTGTGTAAATGGACAGTAAAACAGAGCCTGGAAGGATAATGAAGAGACAAAGCTTTAAAAAAAACCTACAAATGATAAGAAGTGCTGGAGAGCCAACTCCATTAAAGTGAGTATAACCGATTGAATCCTTATATTAGATATATGTAAAAAGACGTATTTTTCTCGGAAGACTGTCTGTCTCCAATATTATTTTTCATAGCGTTGATACATGATACGATGATAAATCTAATATTAAAATTTCCAAAGATAATATTCTACACGACAGAAAAAAAAACAAAAACAATGTAGTCATGATTGGATAAATTTGAAATCGGAAGATGTTTTGAGATTCTACACGCTAATGAAATATTCTTGAAATTTCCTGTCAGTCGAAGTGACAACCATCAGTAATCTTGAATAATAATAATAATAATAATAATAATAATAATAATCCAAAGAATGCTAACATCTGCTGTCTCTGTAGTTGAGGGAGCAGATGATACCATTCTCTAGCATTTTTCTATCAACACAGATCGAATAATACAAGTAAATCGCCCAGACATTATTATTAAAGAGAGCAAAGAAAAAGTTTGCTCACTGATTGACATGAGCGTAAAAAAAAAATACACTTCCACGACGAAAGAGAATAACAGGCAATACTCAGAATTATTGAATAACCAGAAATGTTAACATCTGAAGTGTAATCAACACTTGGCCAAATTGTACAGAAAAGCAGCAAGACCGGATGGAATTGTAATACAGATGCTAGCAGCCTTAGATGATTTCGCCATTGACAAGATTACAATGTAAGACGTCAGTACTGATATAGCGGGAAAACTAAGTAGGTCGATTTTCATAGCACTGCCGAAGAAACCAGATGTCAACGAATGGGAACATTATCAGACAATCAGCCTTATGAGTCATATAACAAAACTTATTATCTGAATTCTGGTATATAGAACGCGTAGTAGAATCAGACCGGAAAGAAGATCAGTGCGAGTTTACTAAATACACTGAAACAAAGAATTTTATATTTATGCTCCGAAAGATATCAGAAAAAGCATGACAAATGCAGAAGGACGTGTGCCTGTGTTTTATCGGTTATACAAAGTACGTCCCAAAGAACTGCTGGAACTGTTTAGTACCCTTGATATATTCGGGAAGGATATTAGAATAATCCAGAATCTATGCTGGTTGCAAAACAGCCTTTATACGGACAGAAAACAGATTCATAAATATATAAAAATAGAACGGGTTATAAGATAAGAATGTGTCTTCTCATCAGACATGTTCAACCTGTACAGTGAGACGATTCTAAGACAATTAGAATTCCTAACAGGATTCACTATTAGCGGCCACATTCTTAACAAAATAAGACATGCAGAAGACAGAGAGCTGATAGCAGAAGCAGAAAGGAAATTACAAGAACGCTTACGGAAGGTAATGAAGGGTTGCATTTGTTTAGTTTGTTTTCCGCCATATCAACCTTAATAGGTTCATGCAGACAAGATTTTTGTCGCTGGTAATTTTTTTTTTCCAAAAATGTATTCCTCGTAATATTTTTTATAAAGGAACTCAATGTTTACAGTCGCTCTCTCACAGACGTCCCGTCGCTTCCCTCTGTCTGTTATACAAATAGTTTCACGGTAACTGGCCCTATTAGCTACTTTCGCTGGTTCCCAAACTGTATGAATTTAAGCGTGCTACTAGTCCCACCCTTTCAATGTCGAAACGGTTAATCTACTCCAGTAGCTTTATGTCTCGTACTTCCTCTTACTTGCTTCCCTGATAACTATAATATCCAATTATTCAAATGCAATGTCAATCGACATCTTCAGATGCCTTGATCTATTCCCCCGTCCTTTCTTTCCGTCATCCTTTCCTCTATCACGCCTCTTTACTCATGCTCCTAGTCTCTGTAACCCCTTGCGTACTAGTGGCACACCCGCCTTGCTTGGGATGAAAAGCTTTAAAAAAAATATATATATATATATATATATATATATATATATATATATATATATATATTGGTCGGGTAAATAAACTATTATAATTTAAAATACTTCTTTGATATGTTCTCTATAAATAAGTTAAAAAAAATATTATTTAACTTATATTAAATCCCTAAACTATTTGCTTAAAAAATTAAATATTCAAATTGATAGCAATCATCAAATCTTTTTAGACATCTAAATTTCTATCAAGCATTGAAATCTAACCTTTACATAAATTGTTAAAACCCAATTACAGCCTCTTTCGATTGACTTCCCTCTCCCTCTCTCTCTCTCTCTCCCTCTCTCTCCTTGCTGTAACACTCATTTGTATATATCTGTATTACTGTTTTCTGTCTCCTCTTTCTTTTTCATTTTTCTTTTTTTTCTTTTCTCCCTACTCCCCTCCCATTTCTATATACCATTTCCGTTAAGTTAACCATCTAAATAAGTCATGGTCTGGTCACTCCTCCTACCCCAATATAAAGTACACTTGAGAGAGATATGAAATTAACCCCTCCCTATATTCTACCATGTCTCTTTAACTATCCCTCTCACACCCCCTGTTAAATTACAAAAACTTACACTACCCATCAATTTAATCTCATTTTTCGTTTCATTTCGTTGTTGGAAGTGCTAGCTGATGATCCGGAGTCCTTTTAAAAGGACTCTGGGAAATAAATTATTATAATGGTACCTTAAAGTGGCCTGTTTTTCTATTATATATATATATATATATATATATATATATATATATATCAACAAAATCTCTGGTGCACCACATCCGTGCAGGAAATATAAAAGTTGTTCTTACAAACATATCCCATATCGTGTGAAGAGCTTTGTTCATTTAAGTTTTTTTGTTTGCTTTGTTCTTATAATAGCTGGCTTTACTTTAATAAAAGTGGAACCAACCAAAAAACAAAAAAGAAAAAACCCAGGCTTTCTTTAGGTCATTGGTTATGACCCCAGCATGTGATTCTAAAACAAATTCAGGTCAAAAAGATTTTTTTAAAATAATAATAATACGAGGTACGAAATAAAAATTATCTGAAAGAACATATTTTACCTTTTTTTGAATCAGATAAGTGTAGGCTATGTGGGAAGAAAATCTAAGAAATGCATATACAAAAAACACGAGATGGTATCAAATGTAAATTCGAAAATGCTTTTATATCATGGTGTATTCCCTGCGTCTCAAAAATTATGGAACGTGAAAATGAAAGTACTGACTTTAATCAGTTGAGTACTGTATACTAGATTTATTAAAAACGGTTTTCCCAAGATTTCAAGGCAGAGATTTATGAGAATCTTGAAGCCAGTAAGCAAAAGAAAATATATAATTGGTAAAAAAGCAAAGGAATTTTGCTTTTTTAACACCAGAAACGGATATGTCACTTATGGAAAGAAAAAAATGTAAATAATTACCAAAAAACACCTGCCGAGAAACTCTTCAATATATCAAACATTAATAAAAACTGTGAATTCTGCTGAGATTTCTACTTCGCTCTGCAAATAATGGAAAAGCGAAGAAAAAAAATAATTTCGCAAGCAAGCATAGAGATTCGTTCTTGTTTCAAGTTAAGTCGTTTCTCTTTTTCAATCGTATTTATCTTTTGTTACGCTAATTAAAATGATTATTTTCTGTTAAAATTAAAAAAAAATATGATATTTGTATTACATCGGAAAGCCAAGAATACATTTTAATTCCAACCTTTCCAATAATGACAATATCACAGTATTTGAATGTTATATCAATTATGCGTACACAAAGTTCGATCAAAAGTTAATGCCTGTTCAAATTTAAATTTAAAATTATTAGACGAGGTCAGGATCTACACACCATGAAGTGCCTTAAAGCCAAGTGAAGTGACCTTTCCGTTTTCTAACTTTATTTCTTTTTCAAAATGGCTGTTTATCAGATATTTTCGAAGGAGGAAGTGCTACAAGCATTCACGGGAGGGTAGTGAAAGTTTTGTGCTTAGGCTTATCTTGATTTAAGTTCACTAAGATGGGTGAAAAGAGTTTATGGTTATCCTCAAAAATGCGGAACATGACTTTATTGGTAAGACCTTCAGTGGTTGGCTGGTTACTCCTGGGAATGAATATGAGGAAAAAGTGCTGATGTACTAATTAAGACTGGAAAAATAATCCCTACTGGAAAAGTTTATAGACGACTCCAGGAGAGCCATTGAAGTTCCTGGATTACATTAAAATGTGTGGTTTTAGAATCTAAGTAGTTTAGTTGGTTGATTTTATTTAGCGGCATATAAATACCTCTATGAGTTATTTAATGCCGAAATCTAAATATTACGGAAGAATTTTATGGCTTCAACTGAATATATTTTGAATGCAATGGTATGGCTTCAATTAGAGATTTTATTGTTATTCATTTGTTTATATAAAATTGAATTGTTGGTATTTTACTATAAGAACGAACATTTATACTTTAATGGTACTTAATTTTGTTTCACCATTTGCCCATGTCTGGGACCGTAAACAGTGCTACCACCCCGGGTTAGGGTAGCCCTTGGAACAACAGCAATTAAGAGATGCTTCCAGACTCCTCAAAACCTTCAGTCTCTCGATCAAAGGACTTGCTGCTGGATGTAGTTTATTGTAACAGCAAGGATTAATAATGTCGCTACTATTAAATCAGTTGTTATCAATAAAGACTGGGCATTATTTTCACCGATCTTCGTACAGATACGATCCGTCTTACGTAGTTTTGATTGCGATATTAGTCTGGCAAACACTACGGATATTGCTGAATACTATGTTATGATAAACAGGTCCATTAATTATTACTTCGGGTTCAAAAACGCTTCTTATACACTAATATATTCAGATCTTTGCTCTTTTTTTATAGTCATGTTTCGGGTGATATACACTCCGGATTCTTCAGGCGTCTGTTATATTCCGTAACAATCTGATAACCCTCTATTATAATTTTGCTTCTCCTGCTCTTTGTTAGTTAGTTATTTCCTTAGTTATTTTGCACAACCGTTACGCCTTGCCAATACCTCATGAATAATGACCTAGTCATTTTGACTGCTTGAAAACACAGAACTGACATATCAGAGACGCTACTTGGTTTCAGAAAGAAGAAAAGAGTAAGAAAGAAGGGAAAATAGAACTTTTTTAGTGAGATAGAAAAAAATTGTCAATCTCAATTCTTTTCATTTGTCCACCCTTATTTAATTTTAAATTTATTAATAAAAAATGTTTGCAAGATAGGGTTTTGGTTAGTTATAATTAATCCCTTTGTGTTTACCCGCATTCAAATAGTCTCTTTTCTGTTTTCAATTATTACTTATCTTCCTTATCTTCACTTCCTATATCTTTTTAGTTTAATAACTTACACTTCATTCAGTAGCTCTCTAGACTGAACGGATTTCGAGCCTTGTACTGCGGGAATTGTAGTAGACAAAAGCCATCCCAAGGGAGATAACACATATTTTACATGTGCAACAAACTCCCTAGAGCGCAAACACTGCAATGTTAACATCTTCAACCCCAGGTCTATCCGTTATCTGTCTTACTCTTAATCTATAATTTTTACTTTCATACTCATCACCATTCAGCTAACCTTTACTTGAGTGACCCCTGGGTTTTATATTAGGTGAACAATAGCGAAAATGAAAACATGTTAATTTATTCTTGGAAAGTCATTTCTGTTGTGTATGGATTTACAATGATGGACCCCATTTTCTGACTGGAAAAATCAGCCATGAGTTGTAATTCTCCTAAATCCCATTGTCAATATCATACAAGGTCTCGTGGAGCGTTTTGCAAACTTTTTTTTGCGATCCACAGCAAGAACCACATTATAGCTACTTTTAATAAATCAAAGACAATGTTCAGTAGGCTCATTTATTTAGCAGCGACAATTTATATGTACAGTGTGACATTGGTAAATTGTTGCCATTTTATATTTTAAATTCCGCGCATGCGCGTTGTTTGTTTTTGATTTTGTCGACTGCATTGTATAGTAGGGTCAGTAGTTAAACGTGTGTGAGAAAAAGAGCACCATGACGCAAATCACTCCACCAGAAATTTGGAAAGGGCATGCTGTACCACGGAAGCTCCAATACGAACATTTCAGATAGTTTAGATGTCGATAAGAGGAGTGTGCAGAGGATTCGGAAAGAATTTTATGAATCTAGTGGTGATTACGAAAGTATGGCATCTCGGAAAACTCACTCTGATCGTTCTGATAAAAAAAGAACTCCCGAATGTGTTGGTTATGGCCTCAGACTCAACATGGAGGCCTACGTCAGTGCCTTGATAAGGTAGTGCTACCCTGGGGCAAGAGGGTGACTGTTGGAAGTCGCTATGTCTAGCAACAGGACACTGCACTATACCACACAGCAAGAAAACCGAGTCATGAGAGTCAGACAAGGGGTGATGTGGTTGCAGACCACATCACACCTTATATCTTAGAAGATACAGCCATTCAGTTAATTACTCTTATTTAATTAGTCCCTGCGATTTTTAGCTTTTTGACCGAACCAAATGAAATGACTTTTACGACTTGAGTCAGAAATTGAAATTACAACCACCAAATAACTGAATACATTAAACGAACGCTTTTATACACTTCCATAAACACATGATATGATTTTACATCATCAAAGCTAGTTAAATTCCTAATAAACTTATATAAATTTTTTGTGTTCATTTCTACGCTTGATCTGCAGACGAGGTTATTTGAATATAGAATATGCGCTGGCTTTTCAATTACCTTATTTCATATTATTTTTCTATACATTAATTTAAATTCATTTAGCTGTGATTTTAATTAATCTTTTCCTCTTACATGATCAGCCATGACTGTTTTCATAGTATTTCCACTGATTTTGTTTTTTGATAATCTTCAATCCTTACTTAGAGTCAGGTGATTAGTTTCACCATTAAATTCAAGTGTGATACTAGATTGACATTTAGGTCCCACACATTTACTGTTGAAATAGCTAAATGCAACTGCAGCTTCTACTCCAACAGTTTTTTATCTCGCACTTCCCAACTGTGGAACTCCTTTCCATTTACTTGCTTCCCTGATAACTACAATCTTCAAAATGCAACATCAATTGTCATCTTCTATCTTCTTGAATCCCATTCATCTTTTATCATTTTTTTTAATCCTACATATATCCAGTCTTTCACTTTCACTTTCACTTTCACTTCCTGTAACCCTCTGCGTACTAGTGATATTTTCCACCTTGCATTGGCTGAAAGGATTAAAAAAAGAAAAAAAAATTTACACCGGCGTAAAATGTGAGAAAAGAGACTATTTGTATAGAACTTACTAGTAATTTCAACAGAAAAAGTATAAGACCTAACAACCAATCTAGTACTGCACTTAGATTAAGCAAGAAGAGGCTAGTAACGTTTCACAGTTATTGCGACGTAAAACCATAACTTCTATTCTAGAATTTTCTTCTCTCGCGCTTCTTCTCCCTTACTTTTCACTTGTAGAACGCTCTTCCAGCTTTCTGATTCCTTTTTAACTAAAAAAAATGTAAATGCGACGTCAATCGCTATTTCCTGTCTTCTTGAATCCCGTTCATCTTTTGTGCTATCCTCAATCTCCCCAAATTACTTTCACTTTAACTCCATGTAAGCCCCTGCGTATTGGCGGCACTCTCGCCTTGCTTTGGCTAAAATGATTAAAAATATAAATTTATGATCACTGTTGCGTAGAATGGTATGCATATTTGTCCTTAGTCAACTGGAAGCCGCACTTTCTAAAGTCTCTTTAAAAGGTAGAACTGCCTGTGAATGAGATGCATTTAATTATAATAAAAACCAAACGTTTTGAATATATTTGCCATAATGTTAATCGCCCCCACACCGAATGATTTTTATTTTATTGTAACCTGTGCATCATATAATACTAGAATGAAATGAAACCTGATACTAGACAAATATTTTTTATGAATTCTTAAATATTGTTATTCATCAGAAGAAATAAAAATTAATTATTTTCAATCTTGCATTTCTATCGCAGAGGAATTCGAGCATGAGTCAAAACTGATTCATCTGAATAAACGCCAAACATATATTTATTGAAATCGGTGGGTTCAATGCTATGAGCAAAGAAAGAATGCTGAAGTACATTCCTTTTATCGCTTTATCAGAATGATCTCCTGTGACGTAGAGATTGACATAGAATATAGTTGACTGGAGAGTATATATTTTAAAAAATGGATGTTCAAATCACGTCACATCTAATATACGCAATAATTCCCCAAAATGACCATCTGTAGAATCTGACTAATTTGGAATGCCTCTGCAAGGGTAGGCTGAAGATTTCGTAAGCTTACTATGAAGGAGTGATGTTAGTACTGTGAAATCTTGCATGCAATACTTTCAACTTTTCTTATTAATAACTGACTTGTTTCTCGTAATTAAATAAATGAAGCAAATGAAAGATAACAACACTTGGCTCCATTTTACATGTATGGAAAATGATCGAACGACGCCTGACTCATTCAATTAGCCCACCTATGACTATTACTATAGTACATTTAAAGAAGCAAATACGCGAAGATCATATATGCAGTTGCCTGAGAAAAGTTTTTAGTCAGGAGAAATAAACTACATCCAATTTCAAGATTTAATTACGTAGTCCCAACTCAACCTAAATAAACAGTATTTGAAACAAGTATGGAGTAGGTCTTCCATTTGCTAGTTTCAGTGCTTGTATTCGATTTTTCAGAGATTTGATCAAGTTATCAACAATCGTCTGATCGATATTTTGCCACTTCTTCAGCAATGTTTCTTTAAGGGTTGCCATTGACGTAAGTTTGGTTGCACGCTCTTGAAGTTTTCGGTCAAGGTGCTCCCAAAAGTATTCTATTGGATTCATGTCAGGACTTTGGGCTACCCATGGCAGTGACTTGATTCCTTGAGATTCCTTCCAGGCCTTTGCTACACTGCTCGTATATGGCGCTCCATCTTCTTGAAAAAGGTAGACATTCTTGTCAATCTGATTGGTTTCAAATATTGGGAGTAGTCCTTTCTCTAATATTTGACAGTATTTTGGACCATTCAACAGCTCGTCAACAAGAGTCAGCTCAGATTTTCCTTCAAACCAGACAGCGCTCCACACCACTACTCCAAATCCTTCATGTTTCACGGTTCCAAGTCTGATTCTGATTTCTCCAAACATAAACCTGTCTCGAATTCGAATGTTGGCAGAATTACTTTCAATTGACCAAATTACAGACTGCCAAAATTCATAATCTTTGCTCTTGAATTCTCTTGCTCAGCCCATATGCTTGTTCCTATTAACCTCTGAAATCAGGGGTTCTTTCTTGCAACTTTTTTTTGATAGCCTATCTCTTTCAGACTATTTCTCACGGCATATGTCGACATTTCCATGATGTTGGCGACATCTTTGATACCCTGAAGACGGTTTCTAATGACTTCCCTCTTCAGCACCCTTTTTGTTCACTCAGACACAATGCTTGATCTTCCTGAACGTTGTTCCACTCAACAATGAACTTCTTCATTAAATTTCTTGACAATATTATTAACCGTTTGATCATTAACCTGGAAGAACCTATCAATTTCTCTATTTGACTTACCACTATGATGACATCCTATTATCTGCCCTCGTTGAAATTCACCAATTTCTTTACTTCCGCGAACATTCATTGTAAAATATAAGTCAACTATCTTTCATGGATGAGAGTAGCTTGATACTAACACGGTATTGTCTGAAAAAAAGAGATATTATCATAGCCCACTGTAGTAGTATAATATTTATTTGTTCGATTCAAACGCCAGCGAGAATAAAGGCGTGTATAAACGTCGAATGAGGACATTTAATATATTAACATAAATTCTTAATAATGTGAATACAGGCATTTTTTGTAAATCGACGGACAGTATAAAACGAATATTCAGTGTGTTGAATTCTTATTTTTCCTGCGTGTGTGAAGGGATTTAGATAAGTACTTGTATCTGCTTATGGGCAACAGATAGTGAGATGTACATTATTTTCATTATTCGGACTATTATCCTCATCTTTGTCGCCATATTTATTACAACGTTTCGGCTGAAAGTTCTCCACTGCCTTAACCGGGTATTGAACTCACACTCTTTGGGTCCTGTCACTGGATCTAACAAACGCCTTTATCCACTGTGCCATGTGTCTTTGAGGAGAAAGTGTTCAGTTAGACATTCCAACCATCTGAAGATTGCCGGAGTGTATAACGGCCGAAACGTTGTAATAAATATGGCGACAAAGATAAGGACAATAGTTCGAATATTGTAAATAATGTACATAATATTCATCTCAGAAATATAGACAGATAGTGATAGAGATTATATTTAATTATCTCAACTCGGATTTTCGTAGATTCTGAAATCTACTCATCAGGAGACAAAAGTATACATACCTCAACCAAGGGTAAGCACAGGTAAGTGAATACAAAATATCCGAACTGAATTCGGACTCGGCCCTCTGAATTGTCACATCCACCTGCTACCCATTACACCAGCCGCACTTCGCAACAACAGTAAAGAAAAAACTTAAAAAATATCTAAAGTTGGGGAAAAAATGGTACAGACAGGCGCACAGCGAAGCGAACCAGTGCTTGTCTTTCAGTTCGGTGTTGGTTTAAAGTTCTTGTCTTCACCGGAGATTATGTGTAATCATGGATATTTTTTTTTTTGTTCAGAAGTCATTCGACATATTTTCTCGCAAATACCTTTGGCTACCAATTAGTCGTCTGATTCGTGTCGCTTCAGGGTTAAATTATTTACCAATTGATCATAGATCTTCGTGCCTCACTGCTTAGATAAAAAGAAAAAAAATCTTCATCTTATCTCCCTTACTTCCTTAATTACACACAGAGAAGACACAGACTCATATATATATATATATATATATATATATATATAATAGCTGAAAATATACAATCATATGTATAAATGTTCAATCATCGAATCACGTACACATACACACACACACATACATATATAAATATATATATATATATATATATATATATATATATATATATATATATATATATATAGATAGATAGATAGATAGATAGATAGATATAGATATATAGATATAGATATATCTCACAGACATTTTTCAGTTTGATGGGCAAATGATGATTCTGGCAACGATCAGATGATTAATCTCTGTTTGGGCTTCAAATGTTAACACTTTTTTTAATAATAATTTATCAAATGTTCCCCCATCTACTGAAGCAATTACATTGCCTGTTTTTACGCTCAACCAAAATTAAGGTGAGAAGAAGGAAAAAAGAAAAAAAGTAAAAATGATGTGCACACTTCAATGTACGTAAATTAAACACTTGACCCTGACCCTACCATAGATTGTCAGACACGAGGTGTCTGATGGGCCTTACCCCATTACATTGTTCCATAACGTTTTGGCAGAGTCTTTGAATTCGGTGTTACCCCCTCAGACAAACCCAGTGCTAACCCAACACCAAAGAATACAGATAGGAGGGAGGGTGGATATATGGTCCTTTTGCAAAGCAATTAGAGGGCAAGAATTTGGACAGGACATTATCTCATTATACAAACAGGTGTAGAAACGATCGTTCATACAGTAGAGTTCAAAAGTTTAAGACAATCCCTGGTAATTTTTAAATTGACCCAAAAAGTAGTTGTTCTGCACATTAAATTAGAAAGAATTATACATTGTTAAAAAAAAGTGCGACATTATTTTATATTAGAAATTTTATTATGACAAAAAGAAAACCGCATTTTATGATTAAATTTTGCTCTTGTCAAAATATCACAAACTTTAGCATTCGTTGCAAAAGGTTCTCAAAGTATAAGTTTGATAATGGAATCCATTCATTTTTCAGTGACTCTAATAAATCTTTTTTAATTTTTTTCTTCACTCTTCAGTCAATTTCATTCCATTCTAATTCTGGGAGTCGTTTCAAACATTTAAACTGTAGCGTTCAGTTTAGAACTCAACAACCAGACGACGTACACATGATTTGAATAATAAGGTTGCGTAAATCCAGCCACAATTTTCGGAAAACTGATGACAAACAAAAAGTGTACGACAAAATGTTCATACAACATTAACCATGTTGTATTTCTATGAAATAGTTACAATAAGTACAGAACGCACGTATAAACAGACACACACGCACAAACTCATATATATATATATATATATATATATATATATATATATATATACAAAGTGTGGTTCAAAAAATTGACATAATTTAAAATGTAGATATCTGAGTAATTACTCTTCACAGGAAAATTAAATTAAATTAGGGTTCATGTTGAACAATAAAAGGTTTATTATAACTGCAACACGATTTTATAACCGATTACGCAAAACTTCACAAATGTTTAATATGTGCACCATATGTGACAGCACACGTCAAGTTGGTAGTGCAGTTCCTGACAAACACACTGTAGCATGACTTGCATAACATTCTACAGATCTCCGTGCTTCTGTGCTTAATTTCTTCTAGGTTCATAGAAAGAAGGGGATATAGGCCTACCCTTTTACATAGGCCTATAGAAAAAAAAGTCACAGGTCATATCAACAGAATCATTACTGGCACACCCGATCCATTTTCCTTATAGATTCTCATTGAGATATATCAGCTCAGTCAACCTTGTTAGACTTTAGCCATTTTGCTAAAATATGAGATCATTTGAGCCAAAATTGTCTATGTTATTATACTATAAAACGATGTCAATTCTTGGTTTAAAATTTGTATATATATATATATATATATATATATATATATATATATATAAAAGAAATATGTTGTAGTGGTTCCAACGAGAGAAAAGTATGTATATTAAAAAGAAGAGAAGTGAGGTGCCGCAAACGTTTTTGGTTGTAATAAGGATTTCTTTAGAAAAAAAATATTACGCTTTGTTTTATATAATTTTACGACACGTGTTTCTGGTCTCGCGACCGTCTTCAGGTAAAAGCTGAGATTTCCACATATTATCAAAAATAATTATTTTTTCCTTATGTTCAATGTTAAATATTCTCGATATGAGGCATTCTCTGTTTGTGTGTTGGTAATCCGAATTTCTTTCTTGATATATATACACACACACACATATATATATATATATATATATATATATATATATGCGTGTGTGTGTATCACTGTGTATCTTTGACCATATTCACACAATCATACACACACAGATAGATAGATAGATAGATAGATAGATAGATAGATAGATAGATAGATTGTATTAAAAAAGGAAGGACAGTAAGATATGTAAACTGGTGTTCTTATTGATATTTTTATTTTTACAGAACAGTGCACAATGTAAATTTACAGAGCAGAAATATTATAAATTAACTGATTTAAAAATATGGTTTCATCGCTACACAGGAATTACCATGTTTCAAAAGCAGAAACCAAAAGCTTCAAATTCAATTATATTAAATGAAAAGCATTAGTTCTGTTTCATTATCAAGAGAATTTTGGAACTGAATCTTTGATCATATGGACCTGAAGATGCGATACCTCGCGAAGCATTGTCGGAATGTGTCTGAAAACCATACCAAGAGTTCCAAAATTCGCGTGCGTAAAAGAATGTTTTAATATCAGAAGATAAATAAATATTTAGCTCTACGTTCTACTATTATACTCCATTTGTTTTTATTTTACCTACATACCACAAGGTTCTCAAACGAACCTTCACAGGTTTTGAATTCAGAATTGTCTTTCTTCTAAACTAGTTGCTATCCAATTTAGCCAAAGCTGGAGGGGAAAAGAATACCTTAGCACGTAAGTGAATGTAATGGATTCGACTGGAATTCGAACTCGGCTCTCCGATTCATCAATCCACTACGATTCCACTCCACCGTTCCTCCGTAATATATATTAAAGAATGCACATAACTTCTCTTCGCTTATATTTTCTCTAATGAATATATTTTAGAGAGTTTTGGAATATTTATTAAACAGTGAGCAATATGTCTATCGGCTTACGAACTCCAGAAAACATTATATAGAAAATGTTCCATCACGATGTATCAGAATTTGTACACACAACCATAGATAGATAGATAGATAGATAGATAGATAGATAGATAGATAGATAGATAGATAGAAAATGTATTCCGACCATTAAACACACGTTAGAATCTGACCATTGTAATTTCTTTGTGGGAACTGAATTCTTGATAATATGGGCCTAGAGATGCGATACCACGCAAAGCATTGTTGGAATATGCCTGAAAACCATACCAAGAGATGAACCCAGCCGTTTTATTCTGCAATGAGGTAAACGGAACTCTCTAGAAGAAATCAATGGATGTTCTAGCACGAAATTACAAGTCATCGTGACCGAGGCTTTTAGCGACTTGCCCTTCTTCAACTCTCGATAACACAAGACTAGCAAAGCTGCTGCCTAAAACAGATTGACTGTGGGAGTGTTGAAGAAATACAAATATATTTAAGCAGGCGCCTACAAAAGGTAGCCGACATTGCAGACTGGCATTCTCGTAAAGAAACTACCAGCAGTCATATATATATATATATATATATATATATATATATATATATAATAAAAGCTATGACTGACACCAAATCGGCTGGGTTTAGGGCCGGGCTTGGGGCATTCGGTTGTCTAGTCGCACTGAGGAGCTGTGATATAGCGAAACAGTATTGTCTGCGAATAAAACACACGCTCTCTCTCTCACACACACACACACATATATATATATATATGTGTTTGTGTGTGTGTGTGTGTGTGTATAAAGAAATATAGTTTTAATGTATGCTATATTTATGGGATATATCAAATATAGACCGTATGTAAATATAAATATAAAAGTGAACATTGAAGACAACACTCAGAGGCGACAGACTGTTTCATGAGATTTGATTACAGTGGTGAAGGTTTCGTGAAGGACTTTCCACACTTTTTGAAGGGCCGAATATAGAGACCTGGTACACTACGTGCCACAAGGTCCTCAAACAACCCTCCGCAGATTTTAAATTCAGAGTTGTCCTTCTCCTAGACCAGTTGCCATCCAAGGCTCTAGAACCCAGTCTGTCCTGCTATTTACCCATAGCTGGAGGGAGAAGACGGGGATTCATACTTTTCCCAAGGGTATTAGCACGTAAGTGAATGTAATGGATTCGACTGGAATTCGAACTCAGCTCTCCGATTCCTCAATCCAAGCCGGCTCTCCGGTTTCTCAATCTCAATACACAGACACACACACACAGACACACACACACACACACATATATATATATATATATATATATATATATATATATATATATATATATATATATATATATATATATATATATATATATATATATAGTGTTGGCAATATATATAGAGAGAGAAAGAGAGAGATTAAGAGTGATTTAACATATTTCGAATAATTTTTCATTTAACAATTTGCTTCGAAGTAACAAATTAATTTATATTATTCAGCTCTGACACAATCGAATCAATTAAAATATCTCGCGATTAAACAAAAGCTTTTTTCTATGAAAACGAGAATTGTCAGCTACATAGGAATATTTCACATTTTCATCCTCATGATAATTAGCATCTTCACTCTTAATTTCCAAACGCAACGTTTCACTCCCAATTTTTTTTCTGATTTTAACAAACTTCCCCCATATATTATAACAAGGGAATATGTAGATTAGATAGATTTCTGGCTGATCGTCCACATCGTGTTCATATAATTAATGTCGTCGAATCATCACGAGAATTCAAAACACTCTGAACTGACCAATCATTTTGTTGTATACTTTGGCTGTTTGAAGTGAATATAAATAATATTCCTCATTGGTGAACTTGATTTAAGTTTCTGCATCGCTGTTAAGTGACAGATATAATAAGATAATTTGCAATATCGCCAATAGTAACGGTTCTAGAGATAATAAAATGGATCTTCATATAATCACTCGACCATCATCATCATTTAATCATCTTTTATAAATTCGTGTAAAGCTAAATTTCTCTGGGTGCCATCCACCCCTCTCAACTTATATCAGTATAACAAAACGACCGGCACTGTTATGACGTGGCAAATATTATTTTAATATCAGCCACACACACAGACACGCACTTTCACTCACGCATAAACACAGAAATACATACACACATACAGACACACACACACACACACACACACACACACATATATATATATATATATATATATATATATATATATTGTCGTCCACAGACCGACTGTTTCGCTGTATCACAGCTCATCAGTGTGTTAGACGTCCTGTTGCCTCTAGGATTGAAACCCGGCTGAATTGGCGTCAGTCGGAGATTCCACCTATAAGCCGCTCGCACACGGCAGGGATGAAGGTCAATTTAATCTTATTTATTTTTGGATAAACACAGTGACTAAGAGAAATCGATTCACTTTACCAAAGAGTCTCGCATTATTACTAGTAATAGTCACTGCTTACAAACTCGCATTTCCTTCTTAGCTCAACCGAAATAAATTTTTCAGGAACACACACAAACACAGTGGGTAAATTTTCGGCATTTTTTATTTCGTGCAGTATAGTACGGTAATTTCGGCATCGTCTGTCAGAAAAACAACACCATGAAGATTTCTGCCAGAAATTCTGGAAACGTTAGGCTGCATTGCTTGGCATTCGCGCCGGAAGCTCCAATACGAACATTTCATAGTGTCTGGTTGTCAATCTGAGGATAGTGTATAGAATTCGGAAAGAAATGAATGAGCCTAATGGTGATTATGAAGGGACTTAAAGTGATCACTAGTTATGGCGGCGTGTGCCTCCATTCATCTTCGCACAGGTCCTCAAACTCAACACAGACGCCTACTTGAAGTACCTGGGTCAAGAGACTGGCTGCTAGAAGACCATATGCCTGGCAACAGGACACTGCACCATGCCACACAAGCAGGAGAACCTAGTCATGGCTGTCAGACAATTTCTGCAACCACATCACCTATTACATCTCTCCAGACTCCAACCTCCTGGATTACTATGTGTGGTATGCAGTTGAGGGAGAGACCAACAAAACTGCTAGTAACACTAAAGATGAACTGAAGGAAAGGATTATGTCAGCATCGACCAACATAAACAAGAAGACCGTCCAGAAGAGATGCAGGAGATTCCGAAATCGTCTGGAGACCAGTATTGAAGCCAATGGCAACTTTATTGAATAAATTTACTCTTTAGTTGTAAAGATATTTTTGTGCAATTTTGGTAAATATAACTGTTAATATGAGATGTCAGTGTTATTTTCATTCTGCGTAATTTAGACGACAATTCATCCATCGCACCATGTACAATGGATTTATATCTGCCTTATCAACATACAGCCGAAAGTTAGCAGAATAAATATCAGAAAGCGTAAAATGGATGTAAACTTTGTTTCTACAATAACATCAGACATGTGGCCAATAAATCTTTTGCTTAACTTTTCCGTTGTGCACCCACATAAATATATCAAACCTGACATTTTTATGTTGGTGGCACAACAAAATAATTAAACAAAAGATTTAATGGCCATAGGTATGTCCGATACAGTTTATTACATCTTTATGTGTTCATTCTAAAAGAATATCCAGAATCTACCGAACTTTTGGACCGGGTACAATGCCCGGAGACCATTCGGGTAGAGGGTTACATTAAAAAGCAATGTATATGGATAGGAGGGGAAAATAACGGCGAACCCTAGACTTCAATAGGTTAAGATTGTAGTGATCGGAGAATCATCCTCTTTGGAATTGGTTCCACAGAGCAATGGTTTGTAGGAAGAAGCTGTTCAAGTGGAACTTACTTCTCATCAATTAAATACGGAAAGAATGCGGGTAGTTTGCTGCACTGCAAGTAGCATGTTTGGTCCTTGCCGTGAAGTTTACAACTGGTGGAAATGATGAATGTAGTTTGGCCGAGCACTTTCCGTACAAGTATTTACAGAGCAGCTTGTCACATCACGTCTTTGAGAGAGAGGTTGGAACGGGGGAAATAATTCGTCACCCGCAAAGACTTTTTTGTACTCTATCGTCGCTGGAGACTGCTGCCTGGGCAGACCCCGCTCGATTTTGACAGCAGTTCTCCATTTTTTGGCCGGATCCTCTAATTTAATTAAATAACGTAAAATTTCGAGATGAGCTAGACCCACAACATGTTATATGCATTTAAGTTGCTTCATTCGCTTTCTTGTGTTGATTAGCAGGAAACTGGGTTTTTTTCCTCAAGATAAATAAGGTTTGTAAAAAGACTTGTATTTTTCTACATTTTTTAATACTTGTATGCAATGTTTAAACATAACTTGAAGAAGACAGGCATACTGTTGAAACATTGTTAAATATTTTTAAACAGTCTTTTCTTTTTCTTTTCTTAAACCACGCTATTGTCTAAGTGTTAACAATAATAATAATAATCCTGTTTGAATTTAGTTACAAGTATTATAAACTTGTGGCCACAATGGAGATGACAATTCTGTCGAATCGCAAAGTGAGAAATCCTGTGGGATGTTCAGATACGAACAGTAACATCTTTAGAGCAAAATAAAACAGAATTTGTCCTTCTGGAAAAACAGAAAAAGATTTGCCACCTGACAGTAGTCTGCTGTCTATTTGACATGAGAATTGAAGACAAAGAAAAAGAGGTTGAAATCTCCAATGATTTACGGTATGAAATTCTGAAATATTAGAAAAGTCATCACAGAACCAGTGATCATTGGAGCACTGGGGTCTTTTACAAAAATCAAGAAAGTCATGACACAGAGTTCCCTCCAAAGATTCATCATCGGATATTCAGGCGGTTGGTCATCGTAGTGCCTTTGTTTGTGATTTTGGTATAACGTGGCTTTCCACAGTTCAAGGCTATATTTAAGGAAATTTGCTATAACCAAAGAGGCTTTGTACATTTCCAACGCCTTAAGCAACCAAGAATGCGAATCATTATAAAAAGCCTTTATGGTAATCTATCCAAGCTATTTATACTTTTTTCCTGCAATCTTCCAGAATAATTTTATTTAGTAGGAGTTGATGTTTGCAACTATATGAACCTCTCCGACATCCCTTGTATTCCAGGGAAAGAATGTTGTTTTCAACTAGAAAAAGAGTAAGAGCAGTTTGTGAGGACAGACGGGATCAATTTATATGTGGTGAACAGTGATGTTATTGGCCTATAACTTTTTAGGATCATCTGTTTCCTTCGTTTGTGGTAGGAAATATGTAATCACTTCAGTGGTCTATTCTAGAATTGCATAATTATTAGCATTGAAGAAATAATAAAAGAAATTTACAACAGTAGTGATATACCGGAAGATCTACGCATATTTATTTTCATAGCACTGCCGAACAAACCAGATACAAACTAATGAGCCACATAACAAAACTCATCATCCGAATTCTGATGAATAGAGAACGCAGAAGAATCAGGCCAGAGATAGGATAAGAACAGTGCGGGTTCGTCAAAAACGCGGGAACAAGGAACGTCATGTTTATGCTCAGAATGTTATCAGAAAAATAATGCAAATGCAGAAGGACGTGTACATTTGTTTTATAAAGAGAATTCCACAAGTGAGAAGTGCGAGAGAAGGAAGTGTTAGCATAGAACTTACAGCTACATCGAGCCTGCTCAACTGTAAATTGATGAGATCTTGTATCAGTCTAGTGCTGCGTTTAATTTTTTTTTAAAATATCCAGGTGCCATAGCGAAGAGAACATCAGAACCATTACCATGAAATTATTTATAGAAACACGGTCGGAAAGTGACTGGAGTTGAGCCGCCAGATCAGGACCTATAATATTGCTGATTCTTCTTTGTATCTTATCAAAGACCTTAAGGTAAACAGCAGGGGCACCGGAGCATATATGACAGCAGTAGACTTATAAATATATAAGATTGATTCTGGATAGAAAAACTATCTGGCTCGATATAGCAAACCTATTTTCTTACCAGCTTGCCTAACAATGGATTCAATATAGTCTTTTCACTTTATATCACCATAGAACGTGAGACCGAGAAGGCACAACGATTCACTTTCCTGGAGGTTAGCGTCAGCCATGCTGATGGAAGGCAGAGTGGGATCTCTCTGATGATTAATGGTGTCAAGTTTAGTTTTGGGGCGTTAAAATTAACAAGAAATCTTTTGCCTCAGTTAACTAGGGACGTGAGTTCGTTTTGGACATCAGCTACTATTTTGATATTATTAGACTGATCAAAGTTACTATCAAGGCCGGAGTAAATTGTTGTGTCATCAGTGTAGATACCAACTTGAGGGCTGATGTCACCAGGAAGGTCATTAATAAAATTAATAATAAGAGGACCAAGTATGGAGCCCTTGGTGACACCTGTGTTAGCACGAAAGGATCTAGACAAGTGTCTGTTCAGGATAATTCTCATTCCACGATTTGATAGGAAAGACTGGAGTATTCGGAGACAATGTAACTTTACATCTTGTAGACAAGACCTGAATGCTAGTCACTGTCAAAGGCTTTGGAGATATGTAACGCAACAGCCCGAAATTCAAGGTTTTTATCTAGAACTTGATAAACTCTTTCCGTAATTATCGTTATAACATCAGCTGTTGACCTGGAGAAGCGAAAGTCATATATATCTAAATTTAATCATCCTCCATCTATAATTAAGCATATACCTTTATCTATCGAAAAAAGGAATAAGTACAAATTCAGCAAATGAGAAGATTTTCTATGAACATATTAATCTCTATAATAAAGCTCTAAAAGATAGTGGCTACAGAAGCCCAAAACTTACAACAAAAATGAAAATGGAAAGCATAGAAAAACACAGAAGTAGAAAAATAATTTGGTATACACCCCCATACGACCAAATGGTAAAGAATAAATTAGGACAAAATTTCTTGTATTAATCGTTAAACATTTTCCTACAGATAGTAAACTCAGTACTATTTCCAATAAAAATAAAAATACCCAAAAATTAAGTTACAGTTGTACTGAAAAGATTATTAAGAAACATAATGAATAAACACTTAGACCAAAATCAAAGATATTTACACAGTATAAAGAAAAAAAACAGATGAAGATAAACAAAAATTATGTAACTGCAGAAATCCTAATAACTGTCCTCTAAAAAAGTAAATGTCGTATGGAATCATTAGTATTCCAATGCAATTTCTCATCTATTGAGGATCTAGACAACGTAAAAGTCTACATAGGATGTACAAGACACCAGTTCAAAAAACGCTTTTATAAACATCAAAGTTCTTTTAGGATTAATATATACCGAAATCAGACGTCCCTAACGAAATAGTTCTGGCAATTAAAAGAAACCAATAAAACACCGACAGTAAATTGGAAATTAATAAGAAAAACTAGAATATGCAGGTTATTAAATGATCCATGTCCTTTGCGCATACATGAGAAACTAAATATTACTACGTTTATTAAAAACAAAAAATTACTGAATCAAAGAAATGAAATAGCTATTCTTTGCCGACATTGTCAAAAATTTTCCTTAAATATAGTTAATAAAAAAGAGAGCTGTAATATACATTCTTATATTTCATGATCAATAATAATAGTAATATACATACTTATATCTGATATTTAATAATAATTTTTAAATAATTTAAGTAATTTTATTATATTTATTTGTTTTAAAATGAATTATAGTCTATTAGTAATTAGAAGTAAAAATAATATTGTAAAATTGTAGTTCAATAAAACATATTCTAATCCAAACACCCCTTTTGGAAAGAATCTTCATGTATACAAGTACAAATTTAACGGATAAAAAAATACCGAAAAACTTTTTTGTCGTTTAAAAAACAGACGACATGCGTTGAACGGATGTCATAATTCGTTGAAAAATACACCCCTACCCTACCTAGACTTAAACTCTTTTCAAAAGTTACTCAGATTTGAAATAATAGTTGTTAATAAAAATGAACACGCTACCACACCTGTCTAAATAATTGGATTTCTCTATATGCTTGGAAACAAATTTTATGTGCTTGCAAATTTCAAAATAAGTTATTCTAAAATTCGCTTGAAAATGAAACAGAACTAGTGCTTTTAATTTGATTAAATAATTGAATTTGAAGTTGTTAGTTTTTTGTCTTTGAAACATGGTGATTCCTGTGTAGCGAAGAAACTATATTTTGAAATCAGATAATTTATAATATATATATGTGTGTGTGTGTGTGTGTGTGTGTGTGTGTGTGTGTGTGTGTGTGTGTATATATAGTACAAAATAAAATCCAAAATTACCTCATAAGTATGAGGTAATTTTCGATTTAATTATTTTATTATTTGCTCTATAATAGTAAATATATTGAGCGCTTTTTGTGGATCAGTTTTAATATTTTTTATTACTAGGATCCACTTGGATTATATACCAAAGAGTTTCTTAACATTGCTATATGCATCTATAATAATGACTACTAATTCTAATACTACAAAGCTCTTCCATGAATTGAGTCCTTTCGGTCATTGGCGTGTTTATTCGAAAAATAAGTACCTTAAAACTAGCTTTCTTCTCAACCGGTTGCTGATAGCTCAGGTAAAATCTTCGATTGCTGCCAAATCAGCCGTGTTTCCATCCCGACTTGAGGCAATCGGACATTTAGCCACACTGGTGAGCTGCGATACAGCGAAACAGTCTCTCTGTGGATGACAGTAAATACGCCCCCAGAAAATTTAATTCCGGTCGAGCACTCTTAAGAGAAAGCGCGAATTGGTAAACAATGACTGTTAGTACTAATACTGCAAAGCTCTTCCATGAATTGAGCTCTCTCGGGCACTGTAGTGATCATTCAAAGAATAAGTATGTAAAAAAAAAACAAAAACAAAAAAAAACACGGGTGGTGATAGCTCAGGGGTAAAATTTACGTCTGGTGTCGCTTGAGGTATTCGGATGTCTAGCCATAGTAATGAGCTGTGATACAGCGAAACACACACACACACACACACACACACACACACACACATATATATATATATATATATATATATATATATATATATATATATAATGCAAAAGAATATACTTTACATGGTAATGTAATTTAAGCTATCAATCAAGGACACACACGTTGCATACTCACACATACATACACCCAGGCTACCATTTACCCACGCACAATACAAATTAGTGTGAATTCTATCCGGTTGTTAGTTTTAGGTCGGATATCAAGCATTGTCTCGTCACGGCCTCTCAATACGAAATCACTGTGACTCAGATGAAAACAAAAGAAAACATTTGCCTAATTAAATTAAAAATCTTTTTTTTTTCTTTTTCAGAAATTCAATTTAATTCACTGAGTCAGATGTTCCTATCCTCGCCACCACGTTAGTATTGATGCTCCCCTCATCGGCCTAGCCTTTTCTGAATAATTACACCGTGTTAATTGTTGTTTGATGGAATCATGATAGTTTCAGAAACATATGAGTCAGTAACAAATTGTCATTGGCAAGAAATTAGCTGATTTTCTTTTAGCCTTTTTACTGATCTTTTTTTTTTTCCGAGAAACGGAAATAAACAAGAGAGAATATCTTCCTTTTTTATCATGAAAGACCATCTTCTGAGATAGAGCAAAGAGGGTTCGAGTCGCTTTTGCGGCTATTTCTTTTTTAGGAACCGATGCAGTTTAATCTGCCGTCCGACAAAAAAAAAACAACCAAGATATTTCGATAAAAAATGCGGATGAAAAATAAGCAACTGTTTAAAATGAATCATGTAAGATGAGTAATGCTGAACAACTTTCATCACAAAATCATAAAATAAACAATTTTAAATTAAATGCGAATGTATAAAAGCAATACGTAAATATAATTTATTCCGTTAGAATAATATTGTGGAATGTATTCATTTTAATAAAGTTTAAGAATAATTATACATTAAGAAGTTAACAAATGAATTAATTGCATTAATTAATCGCTGTTATACGTTTCTGCCAGCATGTAAGTTTAGCCATTAATATTTAGCATCGATGTTTCTTCATTCAATTTTATTGCCGACTTTGTAATTGATTTAACTGAGCTCCATATGCTTTTTCTCTCTTTGCGTTTTTCTTTATTTTCAGATAAAAATTTAAAAATCTAAATCGTTCCCTTTAGAAGTCTTCCCATGTATTTTTATTCTTGCTGTGTTTTTGTTTGCTTTTTTTTTGTTTGTTTTTTTTTGTTTGTTTTTGTTTTTTTTTTTGTTTGTTTTTATCGGCTTGCTTATATTTTAGTTTAGTTTTTTGTGTTATTTTAAAATAAGAAATCCAGAATCAAAAATTTACTTTTAGATAAGAGTTTTCCGATTGCAAATCTTTCCAACCCGGTCTAATCTACCTGTTTTATCGTACGATGGATTGTTGACTAAACCACTTTAAACATTATTTAGAGTGGATATGTAAGTAGACGCCCCGTTTATCTATTAAAAAGTGTATTTATTTGTTTTCGTCTATCCGCCTAAATATTCGAGAAATCTTATTAAAGAAAAATGTGCTGGCTATATCTCTGAGATGAGGTATGATGATTATTCAAATTATTCGGATTGTTATCCTTATCTTCATTGCCATATTCACAAAGTTTAGGCCGTTGTAACCTCCGGCCTTCTTCAGGTGAGTGGAATTTTAATTCGAACCCTTTATTTCGTTCACCGGGGTAGTGGATAAAGCCGTTGGTTAGATCCAGTGACTAGACCCACAAAGTTGTGAGTTCAATACCAGGCTACAGCAGTAGTGAAGCAATAAACTTGGTGAGTTGAGTTAAAGGGAAATAACTGAAACATCGGGAAGAGGCATGGCGCGTGGAAATAGAACAATCTACTTCTTTTACTTTATATGTATTTTTATTTTCCTTTTCTATCAAAAAGTGATGTGGCTTCTATTATGTCATTCAGTCCTCTGTGATAATGTCGGTTCAGTTCTCATGTTTTGAAGAAAACTCGTCCTCACTAAGGACTAGTCGTCTTCCTTCAATATCCTCCATTGAACAAAGTCTCACAGGCGTCGTTCAATGGAGGACATTTTTAATCATGGATCAGAGAAAATGGCTTTATACATTTGAGAGTTTCGCCTGCTATCATCAGGTCTATCATCAATTAGAATTTATAATTTTTTTCTTTTAAAACAATTCTTTAGGAAAATCGCATTTTCTTTGAGTAACGTGAGCTATCCATTTTAGTTGTTGCTGCTGTTGAAAGTCCTCAAGTGATGGAGTTTCTGTTATTTTGTTTATTTCTTTGTGATTCTCTACCGCCTATTGATTAATTTTGAATAGGACCAATTCTCACTAAGATCTACAGGCATCATTCGATGGAAGCCATTTTTAATCATTGATCAGAGAAACAAATTATAAAGTTGGCAGTTTAGACAGCGTTACCAATATATACACAAAACAGCCATATTTTATTAATAATGCTTGCATTCATTTCTGATGACTGACTACACTTATGTTCTGAATAGAAGTATAGGTTAAAATAAAAGTGTAGATTCTGAAACTCAATATTAATTTCAGAATTCGTTTTTGATTCACCCATTCACAATGTTCAAAGAAGGAAGTTTCTCTCTAAAATTCACATGAATCATTCATTCAAATCTATTTTTAACTATTTTACCTGTGGAGGGATCCAAATTCATTATCTTTTGATTAGTGGTATCTAAACAACATTAATGTCGATATTCAATATATTTACTGAGCCATCTGTGAAGAATATGGAGGAAGATTCATTCTTAGAGTTAGATGTGCAATACATTTTAGTTGTTGCCGCTATTGAAAGTCCTCGAGGTTTCTCTTATTTTGTTCAGTTCTTTGTGATTCTGTAGTTCCTGTTCATATACAGGCCTCATTTGATGGAAGCTATTTTTAATCATTGATCAAAGAAAACGGTTGTATGCAGTTTGATAGTTTAACCTGCATTACCAAAATGTATACACAGGATAATTCCTATTAGCAATGCTTGCATTTATTTCTGATGACTGACTACAGTTAAGTTTGGAATGGAAGCGTTGGTTGAAATAAAATATTAGGTTGGATAATACATTTTTAATATTTAACAAAAAAGAAACAGTAATAAATTGAAACGCTGAAATAAACAAAGAGTTGGAAAAGAGTGGAAAATACAATAAACAGGACTGGTTGGAATAATAGCAGGTAGACTGGAAATAATAAGAATTTGACGGCTAGGTTCGTCTTTTCCGAACACAAGAGTTTTTTTTTTTTTCTGTTTTCAATAAACAACATATGGGCTCAGAAATTAAAATTTTTGAAATCAAATGTCCGTTAGAAATGATAAAATTAAGGTCTCCATGAGCAAATGCAAAAAATATTAAATTTAATATGCAGAAAATAATAAAAGCCAAATGTAAGATTACAAGAGTGCGGATAAGTAGGCAGTTTTAAGTTAGTTGATTTGTTTAGCGGCATGTCCATTCATAAGTCATATCGAAATTTAATTTTCTTCAGAGCTTTGAAGTAATAAAAATGTTATTCTACTTTCACAATTGAATACATGGTAGATGATACTCAGCTTTTGTGTATATCCAAGTTTGTGTGAACATAATTACTTGAAGCGTTTTGTACTTTTTAAGTTGTAGATATGTTAAGTTATATTTTGAGATACAGTTTGATTTAAGAAATTTTAGGATATTATATGGATTAATGTAATGAAAGACTTCATGTTGGTTGGTTGATTTTATTTAGTGGCATATAATCCTCTATCGATTATTTAATGGCAATATGTAAATAGTTTGCAAACAATTTTATAGCTTCAACTAAATATATTTTGAACGCAATTGTATGCCTTCAACTGCAGATAAAATGTATTGCGACTCATTCATTGTCGGTCTTTTTTTACATAAAATATATTGCTGTTATTCTTACTATTAAAATGTGTTTTTATACTTTCATAGTGTTTTTTTTTTGGGGGGGGCTCAATATTTGCTGATAGCTGAGACACTAACAGGTGTTACCACCCCGGGTCAGGGTGGACCTTAGAATAATAACAATTAAGATGTGGTTGTAGCCACTTCAAAACCGTCAATCTCCCGATCAGATGCTTTACTATCTAATGTAGTTTATCGTCATACCCAGGAATAATGGTAGTTGTAAAAAGAATTCTGAAATATTAATGGCGTATGGCAGGTAAAATTTTTATTAACATAAAAATTATTATTTCTTTTTGCTTACTACTAGTATATTTATTGAATCTATATGTAATCATTGACGTTAGTGAATATAAAGTTTCGATGTATTAATCAATTTTATGTGTCATGTTTTTCTTCAAGTGTCATATCTTCACGCGTCATGTTTATGGCTTCTGTTCCTATTTTTCATTTTAAACCATATTTAAAATATTTGTTTGCAAATTTAATAAAATTCTACTGGAAAATATTACGCATGATATTTTGAGTTATTTTATGATTTTTTTTTCTTAATATTTTCAATATCTTTTAATATTTATCATGAAACCATGGATTCCTTGTTATGGTTAATGTTAAGATTTTTATCGAATTCGGTGAGGGGTATGTCAGGGATGAATCAATTTGATTATTTCATTGATTAGGTAGAAGAGTCATAATCAGCCTTGAAAAGGAGGAAGTCAGGTCTATATATGAATTGAGTGCGTGATTAGTTCAGGATAGACAATCTCCCAAAGGATATGAATAATTTGTTTATGACATAGGCAGTTAATCAAGAATTATTTTTCTTGATCAGAGGTGTTGGGGTTAATGAGATTATCGGTTCACGTTGTTTTGTTTTTTGTTTTTTGTTTTTTTTTTTGTCGTATATTACGTTTTATTTTATCATTTGTAGATATCTTTCTATGGTTAAGATTTTTAAAGTTTGTTTCAGTTTGTTTTTGTAGGTTTGGCGTATTTTGTCGCATTAAAATTGATTTTATCGTGAGAACATCTATAAGAAGCGACGGTTAAAAAAAATGGTGGAATAAAGAAATTTGGTTTCACTTGATTTTGAAATTGATTATTTCCTCATAAGATGATTTTAGTTTAAATAAACTGTATTAAAAAGGTTTTCAGAATGCAGATTGTTAGGATAACTGAAAATAATTAAAATAATTGAAAGTGGAACATATAATAGGGAGACAATATTGGGCGTAATGCGGGAAAAAACAAAGAAGAAAAAGAAAGTATAGAAATGGAAAAGGAGGGGAGGAATTTGTGATTAAGAGGAAGAAGAAAGAAAAAAGGAGAAAAATATTGATGAAGGGAGAGAGAAAGCGTGCAAATTAAGGTAGAAAAAAAGAAGATTATTTGAAAATAGAGAAGGAGAAATCGGAAAGGGTTAATTAAAGATTAAAGAAAAAGAAAAAGAATAGAATTTTGAGAAGGAGATAAAAAAATTAAAGGAGAAATTCTAGTAAAAGGAGAAGAAGGAAAGTGGGATTAATAAAAAGAAAAAGAAAGAAATGAGAGTCGAAAAAGAATATCGGAAAAAAAAGAAAAACAGAAATGAAGAAGAGGAAGGAGAGTGAATATAATAAAGAAAAAAAAGAGAAGTGCGTGAAAAGGGTTAGAGCAGAGAAAAAAGAAAGAGTGACGAAAAGGTCGTAAAAAGAAGTGGTGGATAAGAAGTAAAAAAAAAACAAAAACAAGGAGGAGAAGAGGAATCAAAAGGAGAAAAAGGAAAAGAAGGAGGGGAAGGAGAAGAAGAAGAAGAATAAAAAGAAGAACAATAACATGAGGAGGAGGGGAGGGATCAAAAAGAAGAAAAGGAGGAGGGGAAGGAGAAGAAGAAAAAGAACATGAAGGAGGAGGAGAGGAATCAAAAGGAGAAAAAGGAGAAGGGGAAGGAGAAGAAGAAGAAAAAGAACAAGAACATGAGGAGGAGGAGAGAAATCAAAAGAAACAAAAGGAGGAGGGGAAGGAGAAAAAAGAAAAAGAAGAACAAGAACATGAAGGAGGAGGAGAGGAATCAAAGGGGAAAAGGAGGAGTGGAAGGAGAAGAAGAAGAAAAAGAAGAACAAGAACATAAAGGAGGAGGAGAGGAATCAAAAGAAAGAAAATGAGGAGAGGAAAGAGAAGAAGAAGAAGAAGAACATAAAGGAGGAGGAGAGGAATCAAAAGGAGGAAAATGAGGAGGGGAAGGAGAAAAAGAAGAAAAAGAAGAACAAAAACATGAAGGAGGAGGAGAGGAATCAAAAGAAACAAAAGGAGAAGAGGAAAGAGAAGAAGAAGAAAAAGAAGAACAAGAACATGAAGGAGGAGGAGAGGAATCAAAAGAAGGAAAATGAGGAGGGGAAGGAGAAGAAGAAGAAAAGAAGAACAAGAACATGAAGGAGGAGGAGAGGAATCAAAAGGAGGAAAATGAGGAGGGGAAGGAGAAGAAGAAGAAAAAGAAGAACAAGAACATGAAGGAGGAGGAGAGGAATCAAAAGGAGGAAAATGAGGAGGGGAAGGAGAAGAAGAAGAAAAAGAAGAACAAGAACATGAAGGAGGAGGAGAGGAATCAAAAGGAGGAAAATGAGGAGGGGAAGGAGAAGAAGAAGAAAAAGAAGAACAAGAACATGAAGGAGGAGGAGAGGAATCAAAAGGAGGAAAATGAGGAGGGGAAGGAGAAGAAGAAGAAGAAAAAGAAGAACAAGAACATGAAGTAGGAGGAGAGGAATCAAAAGGAGGAAAATGAGGAGAGGAAGGAGAAAAAGAAGAAAAAGAACAAGAACATGAAGGAGGAGGAAGGAATCAAAAGGAGAGAAAGGAGGAGTGTAAGGAGAAGAAGAAGAAAAAGAAGAACAAGAACATGAAGGAAGTGGAGAGGAATCAAAAGGAGGAAAATGAGGAGGGGAAGGAGAAAAAGAAGAAAAAGAAGAACAAGAACATGAAGGAGGAGGAGAGGAATCAAAAGGAGGAAAATGAGGAGTGGAAAGAGAAGAAGAAGAAAAAGAACAAGAACATGAAGGAGGAGGATGGAATCAAAAGGAGAAAAAGGAGGAGTGTAAGGAGAAGAAGAAGAAAAAGAAGAACAAAAACATGAAGGAGGAGGAGAGGAATCAAAAGGAGGAAAATGGAGAAAGGAGAAGAAGAAAAGAAAAAGAAGAACAAGAACATGAAGGAGGAGGAGAGGAATCAAAAAGGAGGAAAATGAGGAGGGGAAGGAGAAGAAGAAGAAAAGAAGAACAAGAACATGAAGGAGGAGAAGAGGAAAGGAAAAAAGGAGAAGAAAATGAGGAGGGGAAGGAGAAGAAGAAGAAGAAAAAGAAGAACAAGAACATGAAGGAGGAGGAGAGGAATCAAAAGGAGGAAAATGAGGAGAGGAAGGAGAAAGAAGAAGAAAAAGAACAAGAACATGAAGGAGGAGGAGGGAAGAAAAAGGAGAGAAAAAAGGAAAGTGTAAGGAGAAGAAGAAGAAAAAAGAAGAACAAGAAAATGAAATAAGTGGAGAGAAATCAAAAGGAGGAAAATGAGGAGAGGAAGGAGAAGAAGAAGAAAAAGAACAAGAACATGAAGGAGGAGGAGGGAATCAAAAGGAGAGAAAGGAGGAGTGTAAGGAGAAGAAGAAGAAAAAGAAGAACAAGAAAATGAAATAAGTGGAGAGAAATCAAAAGAAAAACAAGAGGAAGGAGAAGAAGAAGAAGAAAAGAACAAGAACATGAAGGAGGAGGAGGGAATCAAAAGGAGAGAAAGGAGGTGTGTAAGGAGAAGAAGAAGAAAAAGAAGAACAAGAACATGAAATAAGTGGAGAGAAATCAAAAGGAGGAAAATGAGTAGAGGAAGGAGAAGAAGAAGAAAAAGAACAAGAACATGAAGGAGGAGGATGGAATCAAAAGGAGAAAAAGGAGGAGTGTAAGGAGAGGAAGAAGAAAAAGAAGAATAAGAACATGAAGGAGGAGGAGATTAATCAAAAAGGAGAAAAATGGGAGGGGAAGGAGAAGAAGAAGAAAAGAAGAAGAAAAAACATGAAGGAGGAGGAGAGGAATCAAAAGGAGGAAAATGAGGAGGGGAAGGAGAAGAAGAAAAAAAGAAGAACAAGAACATGAAGGAGGAGGAGAGAGGAATCAAAAGGAGGAAAATGAGGAGGGGAAGGAGAAGAAGAAGAAAAGAAGAACAAGAACATGAAGGAGGAGGAGAGGAAGAAAAAAGGAGGAAAATGAGGAGGGGAAGGAGAAAGAAGAAGAAGAAAAAAGAAGAACAAAGAACATGAAGGAGGAGGAGAGGAATCAAAAGGAGGAAAATGAGGAGGGAAGGAGAAGAAGAAGAAGAAAAGAAGAACAAGAACATGAAGGAGGAGGAGAGAGGAATCAAAAGGAAATGGAAAAAGGAGAAGAGGAAGAAGGGAAGAACAAGAAAGAAGGAAAAGAATCAAAAGGAGGAAAACAAGAAGAAGAAGAAGAAAAGAAGAATCATGAAGGGGAGGATGGAAAAAGGAGGAAAAAGGAGAAGAAGAAGAAGAAAAAAAAAGAACAAGAACATGAAGAAGGAGAGAGGAATCAAAAGGAGGAAAAAAGAGAAAGGGAAGAAGAAGAAGAAGAAGAAGAAGAAGAAGAAAAAGAAGAACAAGAACATGAAGGAGGAGGAGGAATCAAAAGGAGAAGAAAAGAAGAGGAAGGAAAGAAGAAGAAAAAAGAACAAGAACATGAAGGAGGAGGAAGGAATCAAAAGGAGAAAAAGGAGGAAGGGAAAGAAGAAGAAAAAGAAGAACAAGAAAAGAAGGAGGAGGGGAGAGAAAAGAAAAAAGAACAAAAAAAAGGAGGAAAAGAACAAGGAGAAGAAGAAGAAAAAGAAAAGAAGAACAAGAAATGAAGACAAGAGAGGAATCAAAAAGGGAAAAGAAGGAAGGAGAAGAAGAAGAAAAAAGAACAAGAACATGAAGGAGGAGGATGGAATCAAAAAGGAGAAAAGGAGGAGAAAAGGAGAAGAAGAAGAAAAGAAGAACAAAACAAGAAGGAGGAGGAGGAAATCAAAAAAGGGGAAAATGAGGAAGGGAAGGAGAAGAAGAAGAAAAAAGAACAAAAACATGAAGGAGGAGGAGAGGAAGAAGAAAAGGAAAATGAGAAAGGGAAGGAGAAAGAAGAAGAAAAAAAAAGAAGAACAAAAAGAAGGAACAAGGAATCAAAAGGAGAAAAGGAAGAAGAAGAGGAAAAGAAAAAAAGAAGAAAGAACAATAAATGAGGAAGAGGAGGGAATCAAAAAAGGAAGAAAAGGAGTGTAAAGAAAAAAAAGAAAAAGAACAAGAAAAGAAGGAGGATGGAGAAGAAAAAAGAGAGAAAAAGGAGGAGGTAAGGAGAAGAAGAAGAAGAAGAAAAAAGAAGAACAAAAAAAAACATGAAAGGAGGAGGAGAGAAATCAAAAAAAAGGAGGAAAATGAGGAGGAAAAGGAGAAAAAGAAGAAAAAAAAGAAGAACAAAAACATGAAGGAGGAGAGAGGAATCAAAAGAAGGAAAAGGAGAAGAAAAGAAGAAGAAGAAGAAGAAAAGAAGAACAAGAACATGAAAGAGGAGGAGAGGAATCAAAAGGAGGAAAATGAGGAGTGGAAAGAGAAGAAGAAGAAAAAGAACAAGAACATGAAGGAGGAGGATGGAATCAAAAGGAGAAAAAGGAGGAGTGTAAGGAGAAGAAGAAGAAAAGAAGAACAAGAAATGAAGGAGGAGGAAGGAATCAAAAGGAGGAAAATGAGGAGGGAAGGAGGAAGAAGAAAAAAGAACAAGAACAAGAACATGAAGGGAGGAGAGAGGAATCAAAAGGAGGAGGAAGGAGAAAAGAAGAAAAGAAGAACAAGAACATGAAGGAGGAGGAGAGGAATCAAAAGGAGAAAAAGGAGGAGTGTAAGAAGAAGAAGAAGAAAAAGAAGAACAGGAACATGAAGGAAGTGGAGATAAATCAAAAGGAGGAAAAGGACGAGGGGACGGAGAAGAAGAAGAAAAGAACAACAAGAAAATGAAGGAGGAAGAGAGGAATCAAAAGAAAGAAAAGAAGGAGGGGAAGGAGAAGAAGAAGAAGAAAAAGAAGAACAAGAACATGAAGGAGCAGGAGGGGAATCAAAAGAAGAAAAAGGAGGAAGGTAAGGAGAAGAAGAAGAAGAAGAGCGAGAACATAAAGGAGGAGGAGGGGTAGCTGAAGGAGGAAAAAAGTGGAAGGAGGAGGAAAAGAGAAGACGAAGCTGACTAACGAGACCTCAGTACCATTGTTGAAAGCGTCGTTGTGTATATAAGCAACCGTTAGCGCTTTTATCATTCTTGTAATTAAAAATATTCTCCTGCAATTGCCCGTTAGATATTGGCACTTGATCAACATTTCTATATTCTACAGAATTATTTCTCCCTGGCAAAAAGTGTCTGAAAACTACAACAATGGAACTCTTCTGCATTCTTTACGAAGAGAAAGAAGTTATCGGAAAATTCATAATCTCTATTCCTCAGGGCGCCACAAACGGAAAAATGGTTGGGTTCTGCTTTGACTTTTTTTCATTGTTTGTTTTGGGTTTTTTATTATTTACTTGTCAAATCATTCGAAAGAATACAAAAGACGAACTCTCTCTCTCTCTCTCTCTCATTCTCTCTCTCTCATTCTCTCTCTCTCTCATTCTCTCTCTCATTCTCTCTCTCTCATTCTCTCTCTCTCTCTCTCATTCTCTCTCTCTTTTATTATCAATCTCATTCTCTATATTTCTTTCACTCCCCCACCATCTTTCTCTCACTTTCTGCCATCATTTTTCTGTTACTTTCTTTATTTCGTTTGAATAAGAAAATAATGTTAAGAAATTGTAAACTGTTTCAATGGCGAAATCGTATCATTCAACGGTTTAAGTTATTTGACAATTTTTACTTGGTTGAATGATTTTAGTGAATCACCTTCATTCTCACCAAATTCCATCCGAGACAAGTAAGTTCCACTCGAGTAACTTCTTACCACGAACCACTGCTCTGTGGAACCGACTCTCAACAGGATGTGTCCCTGATCACCACACTCTTAACCTGCTCAAGTCTAGAATTAATCGTGATCTTCCGTCATCTATCCGCAGAAACAGTTCTTACTCTGCAACCCTGGATTGCCCCGATTCCGAGCCTCTACAGGGTGAACCTCACCGTAAAAATAAAAAGGAAAAAAAAAAACACTAAATGCAATATTTGAACATCGCAATGACTCTTATCATAATTTTGATTTAAAAGATGCTGCTTTAATTAAAAGAGGAAGCAATTTACTAAGACGATAATATATAGAAAGGACTTTAATCGCAAATTATCCACAGTAAATTTACATTCAGGCTTGTCCAGCATTTCACCTTTCTTGACAGATCTTTTATTGTCACAGTGTAGGATATCTAATTAAAAAAATGCTATAAAAATTATTAAAAAGAAAGTAAATGAAATTTGCTAGACTATTTACTTAAACTCATATTTCTGAAATAACTTAGCATTTCCGCACTTCTTCCTTTGTTCGTATTTGCTGTGTCCTTTTAAGACGTAGGCAATCCAGTCCTTTATAGGTTTTAATAAATTTTATATTTTTGTTATTTCTCCTAAACCCTGATGTGTAGTTACATCAACATAAACATTTTTTAGTTAGATGAAGTCCTTAATGACTAGAGACATCCCACAAAACGTTTTAACACTTTATCCTTAATTTTCCTAATATTAGAATAAATAAAACCATTTTAAAAGTTTATTTAGAGAATGCTATTAACATCTCTCAGTGAAGTCAGGATGAAAGTATGTTCAGATAAATAAAAAAAACGCGGCAAATTTTGTATGGAATTTCTTTAACTCCTAAATATGTAATAAATGGGCTTGCTGTGCATATGAATATTAAACATGGGCCATGGGGCTGATTTGATAGATGAAGGATATACATAATGAATTTAATGGTTTGTTTGGTTTGTTTTGTTTTACGGTATATCAACGTCAATGGGTCATTTAATGCCGACAACTTTTCTTTTTTTTTTTCATGGTAATATTTTTATTTTGTCAAAAATCTATTTCTGTTAATATTTTTTTCTCAAAAATGTAGAGCTGCTAATATTATTTTTTACAAAAACGTATTGCTAGTAATAGTTTTTTTTTTCTTTTTTTCAAAAACATATTGCTGGTAATATTTTTTTCTTCAAAAATTTATTTCTGGTAATAATTTTTTACAAAGTATTTCTGGTATTAAAACAAATTTTTTACACTTTTATAATGCTTTTTACCTCAGTTTCGTGGTTAACTATTTGTCCATAGTTGAGACCCTAACAGGTGCTACTACTACGGGTGAGGGTGGACCTGGAAACACCAGCAATTAAGACGTGGTTCCACCCTCCTCAAAGCCTCCTGATAAGAGGCTTTGCTGTTGGACGTAGTTTATCGTCTTACCCTGGACTCTGATGTAGTTTATCGTCAAACCCAGGACGCTGAATTTAATGTATTTTTCATTCATTTCATGATAGGCAGGTAACAACGAACTGCGAAGTCTATTGATAATTTTGGATGAATCTTATTCCGAGCTTGATCGGACAAGTTCAGTAGTTTTTCTCACAAATTTATGTCCTCTGACAAAACAAAACTTGCTTCTGATATTCAACATCTCCATAACCAAACTAGTAACGCTCCATCATGACCGAACAGACCCTGAACTTTCACCTCCCATGATAAATGAGATTCCTTTTAAAGGGAGACTTCATGCCTTGAACGCCTATTAAGAATCATATTCCACCCAAGTGGAAGCTGTATAAAGAGGCTGCAAAGTTAGTCATACAATAAGTAATATACCAATATTACTAGTATTACTAGTAATATTATGCCAATATTACTAGTATTATAATAGTAGTTCTAGGATTCATTTGATATTAGAATTAATTTTTACACTATTTACATTATTCGGACTATTGCAATATGAGCATTGGTAAAAATGTGTGCTGAAGACATTAATTTTTTAAGTCCCAGAAACTCATTGGCAAATGTCCTTAAGGACACGTGGCACATTGGATAAAGGCGTTGGTTAGATCCAGTGACAGAACCCAAAGAGTTGTGAGTTCAATACCTGTTTAAGGCATTGGAGAACTTGAAGAGATGAATTAATAGGAGATGACTGTTAAGTGACATCCATTAGACATGGCATGTGAAACTAGAACAGTCTACCCTAGCGAGTGAAATAAAGGGTTCCAACCACCTGAAGAAAGCCGGAGCGTACAACGGCCGAAATATTGTGATAAATCTAGCAACAATGATGAGGACAATAGTCCGAATAATGTAAATAGTGTACATAATACCTCATCTCAGAAATAAAAAAAATCATTTTTAATATGTTTTTTTCATCATTTTTATTATAATACATTTATTATATCAGCTGAAATTTACGAGTTCTCACTTTCTAGTCTCGGTAAAGTTCAAAAGCGGTTCAGTGTTCTTTTGGGTGACAAATTATTTTCCACCCTCCTATTGCTCTCTCACAGGCGTGATGTTACGTGCTTCTCGCTGCTCCTTCGCTACTACGTGCCCGAACTACATTTCAAGAGGATATTTATCTGATCTCTACAATCCTTACCTGTTGAAGTCTAAGGTAAACCGTTATCTTCCCCTTCTATCCATATAAACTACATCCTAACCTAACTCTCTACCTAGAATAGCCCCCGTGAAAAGAGTGAATCTTTTTAAAAAATTATAATTTTATTTTTAATAAGTAATAATAATAATAATAATAATAATAATAATTGTTTTACAGTGAAAGACTATTGGGTGAATTGCATGGCAAACAGTTTGACCATTTGAGTGATTGATATTTTTATTATTGATATATTTTTATTGATATCTTATTATTGGTGTGTTTTATTGATATGTTATTATTGATGTTTTATTGATAATTTATTTCTATGTTATTATTGATATGTTTTATTAATATGTTATTATTGATATGTTTTTAATGATATGTTAATATTGATATGTTTTTTTAATGATATGTTATTATTGATAAGTTTTATTGATGTTTTATTATGTTATTGATATGTCATTATTGATATGTTTTTATTGCTATATTATTATTGCTATGGTATAATTGATATGTTATTATTGATATGTTATTATTGATATGTATTTATTGATATGTTATTATTATATGTTATTATTATGTTATTTTTGTATATTATTATTGATATATATTTTATTTCTATATGTTTCTATTGCTATATTATTATTGATATGTTATTATTGATATATTTTATTGATATGATTTTATTGCTATGCTATTATAGATATGATTTTATTGCTATGTTATTATTGATATCTATTTATTGATATGTTATTATTATGTTATTATTGATATATATTTTATTGATATGTTATTATTGATATGTTTTATTGCTATGTTATAATTAATGTTTTTCTTGATATGTTATATTTGATATGTTTTTACTGCTTTGTTATTATTGATATATTTTTATTGATATGTTTTATTGAGAAGTTATGATTGATATGTTTTTATTGATATTTTATTATTGATAAGTTATTATTGATATGTTATTATTCATGTTATTAATATTCTATCATTGATATGTTAATATTGCTATGTTTTTATTTATATGCTTTTATTGCTATTTTATTTTTTATATGTTTTTATTGGTATTTTATTATTGATAAATTTTTATTGATATATTTTTTATTGATATGTTATTATTGATATGTTATTATTATGCACAAATCTAGAAAGTTCCCGATTCTGCCTGTTATACTCTGTCTTTACAAGAATCAGATAAAACTAAAAACAGAGTACTGCTACCCCATCTAGGTTGGGGTTGCCCAATCTACACTTTCCAGCCTTGATAGACTTACTGAAGTGTCTTGACGCCATTGATACTTCCCACTCTGCAACGACTATCCCACAGACGAAACGTCACAAGCGTTTCAATATACTCTATCAATGACAAATGCTCTTATTAGCTACATTCCTTTATTCCATCAATTCTGGCCATCACAGCTAAGACACGTCATGCCATGTACACTGAAACATATCATCCACATTCTCTTCGTGTTACGTTACTTAGAAGGAAGTTCTGTTCCTAGGGAGTATTCGTAAGGACTACCACCCCGAAGGAATACATCTACAATCTTAATTTCTGCAGGTATCAGGTTAAAGGTCATGCTTCCTACATATCCCCATAAATTGTATTTCTTAGCTACTTCTCTTACGGGCAACAAACTCAGTCAGTAACCCTATATCTTGAGTGGCTCTTGGGTCTTTCATTTGGTGAACAATTAGTAAAAGATCGTTTTTTGTTTGTTTGTTTGTTTGTTAGTGATGTTTATGTCCATTCTGAATTCGTGGACTTTAGAAGCTTTTTAATATCTACCGTTTCTTGTCAAACTTAAAAAAACTGTCTTTCGACCGCCACAAAACCTTTATGAAATAAAACGTTCAGATCTCCAGAGATCCTTTCAAAAACATAAAAAAAAGCTCACGGCCGAATCAATACATCAAGCGCTACAGAAATGAAACAAAAGATACACCGCTTTAAACAGTAAAATATGGTGGCATATGTTTAAGCATATATGTGCATGCATTTCTTTTTCTTGATCTCCTCATACCGACCAACAAAATCCCAGTGTGCTTCCAAGATTTGTTTCAATGTTACATCATCACTACCTTTGTTCTCTGTACTTATTTGCCTTGTCTTGGCCTTAATCCAAACTGGATAATCTCTTCCTTCAGATTGGTTAAGAGCTGGACCCAGTGACATCTTGTCATCGTGATGGGTACCTCTGCTTCGGTAATGCCGGAATTTGAAACATGATGAGCGAGTAACGATAAAACCAGCTTGAACTTGGAAAAAGAAAGAGAGCAAAAATGATTGTTTCTTGAACTCCGAGTGACAAACTGTTCCACGCAAATCTCATCAATCGCCTCGGATCCTTGCTTTTATGATTGGTAAACATGACAGAATTGATTTACAGATCAAAGAGGCAGACGATGTTGATTGGAAAACGGTTCAATCAGCACATACGGAAGGGCCCAGCTATAAAATAGTGTTTCGTTTTGCTTCTTTCTCGCAGTTAATCGTTTTAATATAGCCTGCTTTTATTAATTAAATGTCTTATGAAAACGATATGTTGCTAATAACATTGAAGAAGAAAGAGATACTTGAAATGTTCGAACTGAAAAGTAATGTAAGATATCTTTCTTAATACGAAATCAGTAAATTATGATAATGCACACACACACACACACATATATATATACATATATATATATATATATATATAAGTGAACATTGAAGTCAACACTCAGAGGCAACAGACTGTTTCATCCTAGTCGCAATCGGCCTGATGATTGCAAATAGCATGAAACAGCTCGTCACTTCTGAGTGTTAACTTCAGTGTTCACTTTTATATTTATTTTACATACGCTCTAACTCTGATATTGAGCATTTTATCCCAAAAATATAGCACACTTTAAAACTATATCTCTTCATATATATATATATATATATATATATATATATATATATATATATATATATTATGCAATGGACAAAGTGCGAAAATGATTTTTTAAGATATCATTTTATGTTTATACGTTGTTTTTTTTTTATATATACAAATATTTACGTAAATGCTCCGTTTATAATAAACAGTATTAAGAACATTTACCGGTCAAAATGTCGGAGGACGCATATTTTCTATGAAAATTGCTCGGACATTCAGGCCGGTAAATGTTGTTAATACGGTTTATTATAAACAGAGCATTTACTTAAATATTTGTATCTATAAAAAGAACGTATAAACATTATATATATATATATATATATATATATATATATATATATACAATAACTGAAGATTGCGTTTGGCATGAAACCACGAGTCGTGTCAACTGTGTGGGATAATTGTACATTTATTAATATATATATACAATATTTTATAGCTTTGTTATATGACATTGAGAGCTGTTTCTATAACGCCATCATTTTATATGCTGTTCATATATTTATATATTTATACACACACACACATATATCAGTGTATGCGTGTGTGTCTGTATGTATTTATATATATATATATATATATATATATATGTGTGTGTGTGTGTCTATATATACATATATATGTATGCATGTGTATTTGTGAATATATTAATATATACATATTCATGGCTGCGTCTACGAGGAAATAATTGCAGTCGTTGCATTTTTGTTGCTCTATTGATTTCTGTGTCTCAGTCTTCGAATATCATTCTATGTCTGTCTGTGTCGACATGTCTCATCTTTTCATGTACTGTTGATAGTTTCACATCTAAGAGAGCTTTGCTGAAATGTTTTCGACCTACTTTACGAAATCAGTATTCTGATATTTGGTGACTGAAATACAAATTTTCAAAAGTAGGTCACCCCCTCATATTTATTTATTTCTCTCTATTTCATTTATCTATCTATCTATCTATCTATCTATCTATCACAGTCTGTTCATATCTATCGATGAATCTATGTATCTTTGTATCCGCATATCTATGTATTTTATATCTATCTTTATCATTTCATATCTAGCTACCTCAGTCTATTCATATCTGTCTATCTATGTATCTTTGTCTTTTCATATATATTTTCTATCTATTTACCTATCTAGTTAGCTAGCTAGCTTTGAAGTAATATGAAATATGTTATTCTGCTTTCACAATTGAATACA
>CAHIKZ030000946.1:4185000-4215000 GCA_903632075.3 Acanthosepion pharaonis
TCATTACATTAACTGAAGCGTGAATAGCCTTGGGATAGATAAAAAATCAATTTCCCCTAGATATGGGCTAAATAGTAAGACTTGTATATGGAGAAATCATTGTTATTTTAAAATAAAAGTATTGATGCAATATTCACTCGCAAACAAAGGTAGAACTGCCAGCACCATGCCCAACTGGTTTTGCAATTATCTATTAGAAATACTCGGTGGGGGAGGGGGGGGAAGAAATGATTGTGTACCATACGAAAGTTACTTCGGCCGGAAATTGAGCTCTGATCTGCCTATTCCACTTTCAGCGCTACAACTACGTCCGTACGCAGGTAAATATGATTACACCAACAATTAAAATATAGTTATCTGGAATAAATAGATGTTGGCATATAGGAATCATTTGCCATTATTTGACCAAACAGTATGTTTTACTGTCAAAATTTTAGAAAACACTTTTTCCTAGATTGCAAAAGAAATATCCCGAAATAAACTAAATTAACCATTCCATGGCTAAAGCTTTGTATTCTGAATAAAATAGATTTTTGTTGAGCAAACATCACATGTAGCAGAATAGCGTTATTTAAAATGAAAATAATATATATAGCTTTTATTATTCTCAGCTAGAAAAACATTATAGGATGTTCTAAAGACAAACGAACACTAAACTTCAAATCCACTTTTAGGTTTCTTTATGTGCTATGCCTCTACATAATGTCGACAGTAATGGCTCTCCATAATTACTTACCCTTCTTTCATTATCATTATCGGCTTTATCTTTTTTGTTATCACATCGCTTCAGCCATCTACGTTTCTGCCTTCTTCGAGTGCTTGTCGATCCTATTTACCTTCAGAGAAATTTCGAACTGAATCCCGTTGTAATGTACGGCAAGAGGTTGTTGAGGTTGGGGGAAATATCTAACCTATTGCTCTCCCAGCAACTACGGTGGTAATAGTTAGACAGGGGAAAGAGACGGGAGGCAACAAAAATAACACTGCTTCGGAAACTATAGCAACAATACTCACGGGAATGACTTCACAGGACACTGAGTCTTGCTGACAGTTGATTTTCCTCTTAATTTTATTGGCATGAGCCAGCTTACAAAGCCCCGGATCGTGACCAGTTGCAGAGAGGCCCGTATCTAGACATGTCAAGCTGTCCCGCTACTAACGGTAAAAACCAGAATTTGACTGGTGTTGGCAGATATGTACGCACGCGATCCGGGTCCTTTTCGTTCGTCATAGATCCTTCATTTTATCTATTTCGAGAGATATCTTGTTGAGATTTTTTTAGTCATTTAGAACTCTTTGTGAACCTCATTATCCTGAAACCAGGGATTGACATCACAAATACTGAGTTACAAACTTCACAGACCAATGCTTCAATTCGCTAGCCTATTGTCCTTTGGTAGAATGCCGAATGTAGAACTTAGAGCGTTAGACTTAATCTGCTCGTTTTATTTTGTATCTTTAAGAAATGTTTTCTCTTTATATATTAACCAGTTCCTCTTTTCTTATCCATTGACACAAGCTCCATAGATTGCTCACTCGATGTTCCCCAACCCTGCTATGGGATTTTTGTTATATAGTAAGATCACATTCGATTGGGTCTGATGTAGAATCGTCCCCTTTTTTTAAGTCTTACAGGGATCATTCCATTATTAATCATTGACATGAGAAAATGGTTGTATATAGATTATAGTTTAGACATGATTAGTGAAAATTCAACGCATTAACTATTAGTTGAATATCTCCTTTATAGTACCAAACAACATATTGGTCTTCTGTGATACCAACATTGTATTAATATCTAGCAATAAACTTGTTTTATTGTCAAGTGTTTTAAAAGAGCATTGAATTTACGAAACTTATTAAACCAAACACTTCAAATACATCAGTGTATTGATCAGTATGAACAAAGTTAATACAGGAGATAAGGATATTGGACACGGAATCAGGCTGTGTTAGGTTTAGTTTTGCGCAACACTGCAAATTCCTACAAAAGCAAAACATTACACAGAAAACTCTTCATATTCTTAAATAGCCTTTGTCTATCGCCAAACAAGTGCTGAGAAATATCAAAGCTGTCAGCGTATACAATCATTTTCTAAGATCAATGGTTAAAATGACTTTGACCAAGTGAAACTTCTGGATCTTTGCGAAGATAATATTTCTTCGAACATTGTGGACTGGCGCTACAGAGTCACAAACAAGGAACTGTAATAGATTACAGAAACCGCATCAAATGAAGACATTCTACAGCGGCAACTAAAATGGATAGCACGTGTAATTTAACGATAAATTATTAACATAATCACGATGCTGATATTCCACACTACTTCAAACAAAAGGCTAGGAAGGAAACACCCACCAATACTGAAAAGAGTGATAACAGCTACTGGACTTGAGAAACATTTTCACTGAAAAATTATTTTAAGAGAAAGATTTTATAAATTTCTAACGACAGTGGCACTGTCTGCTCTATCAATGATTACCAAACGTTTTCTTTATAAGGAAACATCTAATATGACCATTATCATTTTTAATGCGTGTCATGTTTCAGTTAAATAAAGGCCCAGTTCTACTTGACATACAGTACATTGGCGTTCTTATAAAATCATTTTCGCCGAAGATCAATCTATATATGTGATAGCGTGTACATTTATAGATGCGACCAGATATTGAAATGAAGAAGATGAGCAAGTAAGCGTCATTTTAAATGCAAATAAGATACTAGCTGAGCAACAGAGGCAGTGAAGAGTCTGAAGAGGGAGAGTCACGCGACGACAGAAGCTCCGACGCAATTACCCAACCACCACCCGTTGCCAAAAACTCGGACGCCGCCGCATCTTTTATAGAGTCGATATGACAATGGTTTTAGTTACACTCAGGTCAAGATGCGTGCAGAATAACTGCCAAAATAGAATTTCTTTCTTTTTTTTTTCCCGAAAGAAAATTCGTTTGAAATCAAATTCCTGTTGTGGACGCTTTGAAGTCACGTGACATAAAATCTCCATGCTTTTCATAAGGAATACATAACATATCAGATATATTTCATACACACACACAGACACACACACATATATATATATATATATATATATATATATATGCACTCGTGAAAATTCTACAATGCATTTTTCAATTTACGAACGAGTATTTCGTTTCCTCTTTCGCTCTCAAGCTCGCTCTGTCCCATATATATATATATATATATATATATATATATAGTGTCATTCCCAGACGGACTGTTTCACTGTATCGCAGCTCCTCAATGTGGTTAGACGTCCGATTGCTTCAAGCCGGGATCGAAACCCGACTGATTTGGCATCAGTCAGCTATCTTCGTCGCACGGCATAAAGGAAGGGAATTTTAATGTCTTTTTTTTGTTGTTTTTTTTTCCCATACGAAATAAGCCAGCGGCTCAGAGAACTCAGTCCATACTTGAATGGCAATGCTTAATAGCAGTAGGAGCCGCTATATATATATATTGATTCTTGATAAGGACCTAACAGTACCCGATATATATATATATACTTAAAATTGCATTTCATTTTCAAAACAGAATCCCATATTAAAGGATTAAACAGGAATTTGGGTTACTCACAGCATATAATTCCACAGAGATCCATCTACAAACAACTTGAGTTGGGAGGAGGTGGGGTCCAAAATACATGAGTAAAACGAAAGGTGCTCTACGTGTGCTTCTATGTAGATTTAATAAGCCGATTAATGAAATTTTAAATTTGAGGAATAAAAAGCCAATAAAATGATAATAAGCTCAACAAAATTGAGGATATTTATTATATATTAGCCTTTTGATTAAACTGAAGCACAAAGATCTCTCTCTCTCTCTCTCTCCAAAAATATATATATATATATATATATATATATATATATATATATATATATATATTGATGAATCTTCAACATGGATATTTATGTGTCTGTATGTATTTTTTTATTGTGTGATATTTTATATATATATATATGTACATTAATATATATATATATATATATATATATATATATGTACATTAATATATATATATGTCTGTGTTTCTGTGTTAGTGTGTGTTACTGTTATTAGATGCGTATAAGTGTATATTTTTTATAATAATTTTAATACTTTTTTCAAAATAATCTTTCATAAATGTTTCACGAGCATAACAGTAGATTATATATATTGATATTAAAATTGTTCGACGATCAGTTTTCAATTTGTGTGCATATGTGTATTGCATATATATGTGTATGTAACATATATATATATATATATATATATATATATATATATATATATATATATATATATACGTGTGTGTATGTGCATTTAATTTATATATATATATATATATATATATGTGTGTGTGTTTGTATGTGTGTGTATATATACGTGCGTATGTGTGCGTGTATAATATATACGTATATTTTGTGTGTGGGTAGTGAGAGAGTGAAAAAAACAACCTGAATTCAATAAAATACTTTAATTATAAAAGATGTCATTCTAATATGTTTAAATAATTTTAAACTGGTTGACATACATATAAATATATATATATATATATATATATATATATATATATATATATATATATATTTCAACTATAGTCTGTGAAACCTTCAGTTATACGATACACCGATATTTATAATTGAAATTCGTAACATTAAAAATGCAAGGATGGAGCTAGGAAACCTAACAACATCGGGACGAAAACATGAATTTGAATACTTATTTTTTTTTTTTATCTAGATGTGCAACAAAGTATTCAAAAACCGCATCGTATACAGAAAGAAACAATCACCTGTACCGTGGAAAAGGCAATAAATCGATAAATAGAATTTGACTCAATCAGAATTCGATCTCGGTTATTCAATTCCATTTTCTGTTCCATAACGGTTACTTTTCACATTTAACTGTTTTAAATATTTCTTAATATTCCATGAATTATCCCGAGTAATGTTTTCATGTTCATGCTTTGATCAATTTGGGACGTATTTTGAATATCTAAGAAACTCTTTCTGTTGAATATTAAACATTTTTTCTATCGTAGGACAAGGTGCTATTAATCTACTTCTGTATAAGGGACATTAGAAAAAATCTGCAATGTTATTGGACCTGATCTGTCATCCCAATCTTTTTCCAACCGTCGTAACGTATTTTTTCCTGCGCTATTTTTAAAAATATATTCAGGGTAATTGTTCCGATGAAATGTCCTCTTTGGTAGCCAGTCCACATGAACTTAAGCATAGTACTAGACTACCGGTAAGGTCATATTATTTTACAGTTGAAATGTCTAGATATAACCGCAAGTCCTATGTTAATAGTTTCTTCTCTCGTGCTTCTCCCCTGTTGAACTCTGTTGCAGCTACTTGCTTTTTGTACTTCAAAAAATTTACTTTAATGTCAAGCGTTATCTTAGGTCTTTTTAATTCCTGTTCTTTTTTCTTTTCTTTTTTTTAATCTTCTCTCACACTCAGTAACAGCTTGCGTCTTAGAGGCTTTATACCTTGCTGACGGGGAAATGATTTTAAAAAAATAGTAATAAATTATTACTATTTTTTTTTAATTCCCTTTTGCTTAACTCTAATACGAACAAGTACCGAAAGAAAACACAGTATATATTTCTATATTAGAAATACTAGTATCAAGCAAGCATAAGCAATATAAAAGAGACAATAAAATAACCCAGTGTTCTCTACTAATTGCTCCAGTTCAGAATTCTTACACATAATTTGGTATTCTCGTGTTGCAATTTTGGAGGACGATTTCGATGTCGTAAAACCGATGGATGATTCCTGTCAAAACTAATTCGTTATCTACTAAAATTTTAGAGAAACAATTTTCAGTAAATAAGAATTTATTCCAAGATATCTGAGTATTATTTATTGACGAAACACAATGACCTTACCTCACTTTTATTTTATTTTATTTTATTTTATTTTCTGTTTCCCCCGGTGACGTGTGTGAAAAGGAAGAAATCCGCTATGGGATATTTCTTAATAAAACAAAAAACTAAAATAAACCATTTTCGCAATTTGTTAACAGAAAGAAAAGGAATGAAAAGTATTCGTAATCTCGTGCACAAGCATTTGTTCAAGGTCATAAATAAACTGTGTTTGCTTTTGGCTTTGGTTTTCTTTTATGTGTTTTTTGTTTGATACGTCAAACGTGATTTCACAAGGACGGACGTTGGCTAGCATAGGCTAAAATTATCAGGAGAATATTTAAAGAATTCTAAGAAGAAAAAAGTCTGGCAAAAACGTTTCTTCTTCCTGAACATCTTGTTGGAGTGAGACAAAAAATATACTCACCAGATCAATGAGGATAATTGTACTGATCGATTCTCCGATCAGTGACTGGATTTTATTTTCAGCCTTATTCTCTGATTGAAAAGAATTATGATCAGCTGCTTCGATGAGCGATTCCATAAAACATATACACACCCATATATATATATATATATATATATATATATATATATATATATATATATATATATATATATGTGTGTGTGTGTGTGTATGCATTTATGCATTCTAACGTAAACAATGACAACATATCATAGGAATGTGTGTGTTTTAAAATGCAGTAATTCGAGCTTTGTTTAAGTTTTATGTGGCTGAATGGTCATAGCACGCCAGACTTAATGGTGGTTCCGTACAAGATACAGTTTCGATTCCTGTCGGAGGTAGCATATTTTCTACTTTAATTAATACTGTTTGATTAAAAAGAACAGGTCATTTACTCAAATAATTATATCCATAAAAATATTTTATAAAGAGAATATATACACACACACACATATATATATGTGTCTGTGAGCATTGAGGAATAACTTTTTCTTCAACGCTCATACAATACTTTGTTTAATAAATTCATTTCATTTTTATCTTGAAAAAGTCCACACTGAATGAAACGCGTCGGCTAGTATTACAGTTTTCCTATTGTCTTTTACATTTATAAATATTGCCTTTTTCTACAGACTAATTCTGAGAATTTTTTCATATTTGTGGACATAGAAAACAAAAACATACACACAGAAAATATAGTAAGAATATACATGCAACAACTAACATCCGCCTATCCATATATATATATATATATATATATATATATATATATATATAGGCAGGCAAGTCATTCTCACACACGAATATGTAAAGGTGAGAATGTTTCTATCCATAAGTATATCGATATATTCGCTAACCTTGAAAGTTTATACAATCGCTGGCAGAAATGATGGAATCAAAATTCTGAATGTTTGTTCAGGGTTCTTTTCTTCTTTGACAATATGACAATTTTTCCCGCTTAAAACTAATTTATTTTTCAAATAGCGGAGAATAAAAATTCAACCTCCAGGCCATATTGAGGAAATAGGGAATTAATATTTATATTTCTACAATGAATAACACCACAATCTGAAAATACAAATTATTTTGCAGTTCTAACAGACCGTTCTTGCAGCTCTTACCGACCTTTGAACTTGGTTAATTAAAAGTGACATTTTAGAATACAATGTCCCCCTTATAGAAAGTGAGGGTATATATGGGAAAGATAACAGTTAACCCTGGACGTAAACAGTTTAAGATTGTAGCAATCGGTGAAGCATTCTCTTAGGAGTTAGTTCCACGAAGCAATGATTTGTAAGAAAAAGCTTCTCGATTGGTATTTACATCTCACGAATGGAATACAAAGGGATACAAATGTCTTTCGCTAAAATATACATAGCATGTCGCATCTCAGCGGTGAAGGCCTGAACTGGCGGCACTAAGGAATGTAGTTTGTCTGAAGACTTTTTATAGAAATAGCGACAAAATAACGAGAGGCTTGCAAAGGTTCCTTGTAAAGTAGAAAATAATTCATCGCTCACAAGGACGCGGAGACGCCTTTGGATCCTATATCGGGATGAATGCAGTCAACTGAACAAAAAGTAACTCTAACAATAGATTTTATGTAAAAGGAAACATGTCTCCAATAAAAGATGTGTAAATTTAAAGAAATATCAGTTGAAATGAAACATGTCTACAACACGACATCTGACAATTGAAATGTAACATGGTTCACACAAGAGATAAATCAATTGAATGAAAGTATAGCTCCAACAAGAGATTTGTCAATTGAAAGGGAGTATGGGTTGGACCATTGATATTTCAATTGAAAGGAAGTATGGTAGCAATGGTTTGGTTTATTTTGTTTAACGGCATATCAACCTCACTGGGTTATTTAATGCCGACAATATTTTTAGGAAAGATTCGTATAAATAGAATATGTATTCTTTGGTTTAGATTGGTTTGGTTTATTTTTTTAACGGCATATCAACCCAAATGGGTTATTTAATGCCGACAACATTTTTAGGATAGATTTGTATGAATAGTGTACGTATTCTTTGGTTTAGATTGGTTTGGTTTATTTTGTTTTACGGCATATCAACCTCAATGGGTTATTTATTGCCGACAAAATGTTTAGGATAGATTCGTATGAATAGAATATATATTCTTTGGTTTAGATTGCTTTGTTTTATTTTGTTTAACCGCATATCAACCTCAATGGGTTAATTAATGCTGACAAAAGTTGCTGGTAATATTTTGTTTTTGTCAAAAATCTGTTTCTGCTAATATATTTCCTTCAAAAGTGTATTGCTGGTAATAATATTTTTCAAAAAGGTATAGCTGGTAATAGTTAACTATTTGCCCATGGCTGGACCCCTGAACACCAACAATTAAGAGGTGGTTCCACCGTCCTAAAAACATCCTGATTGGAGGCCTTGCTGCTGGACGTAGTTTAACGTCTTACACAGGACACTATGGTAGCAATAAGAGATACGTCAACTGAAATGAAACACAGATCTGTCAATTGAAATAACATGGCTCCAACAATATCAATTGAAAAAAAGTGTGGTTCCAACATATATCAGTTAAAATGAAACATGGCTACAACATGAGATCTGTTAATGGAAAATATACATGATTCAAACAAGATATATGTCAATTGAAAGGAAGTATGCTTCCAACAAGAGATATGTCAACTGAAATGAAAGAGATAGTTCCAACAGGAGATCCGTCAGTCGAAATGAAATATGCCTACAAGAGATCTGTCAATTGAAATTATATATGAATCTAATAAGAGATATATTAATTCAAATGAAACGTGGTTCAAACAAGAGATCAACCAATTCAAAAGTATTTGGTCTCCAAGAAGATATATCAATTGAAAAGAAATATGGTTCCTACAATAGATTTGATAGTGAAAAGGAAATATCCCTAGAACAAGAGATCTGTCGATTGAAAAGAACTATGGCTCCAATAAAAGAGCAGTCAGTTGAAAGTGACTTGGTTACGAGAGCTATGTCAATTGCAATTAAACCTAGCTACCACAAGAGTTATGTCAATTGAAATGAAACATGGTTCTCACAAGGGATCTGTCAATTGAAAGGAAATACGATTCCAAGAAGAGATCTGTCAATTGAAATGCCCAATGTCTACAACAAGTGACTTTTTTAAAAAATTAAACATGCCTAAAAGAATGATCAGTCAATTGAAAGGACGTAGGGATTGAACAAGTAATCTGTCAATTTATATTTAGTACGACTAGAGAAGAACTGTCAATTGAAAGGAAGTATGTTTACAAGTGATCAGTCAACTAAAACGACACAAGACTACTACAAGAGATATGTTAATTGAATGGAACTATGGCTCCAAGAAGACAACTGAAATTAATATGACTCCAAAAAGAGATCTTTAAATTAAAATTAAATATGGCCCTAACATGAGAACTGACAATTGAAATGAAACATAGCAGCAACCAGTTATCTGTCAACTGAGAGGAAGTAATACACCACAAGAGATATATCAATTGAATTTAAACATGGCTAAAATAAGAGATCGATCAGCTGAAATGTAACATAGCTCCAACAAGAGATTTGTATATTGAAATTAAAAAAAAAGACTTCAACGGGCGATCTGTCAATTGAATGAAAATAAGGCTCCAACAAAATATATGTCAATTGAAATGAAATATGCCTAAAACAAAATGAAAGGAATTATGTCTCCTCCAGGAGATCTGTCAAATGGATGTAATTATAGCTCCAAGATGTGTTCTGTCAATTGAAATAAAATATGGCTACAACGTGAGATATGTCAATGGACATGAAAAATGGCTCTAACAATAGATCTCTCAAATATAATAAATATGACTCCAAAAAGAGATCTGACATTTGCAAGGAAGTGTGTCTACAAAAACAGATCTGCCAATTCAATGAACTGAAACAAAACATGGCCCCAAAAAGAGACTTGTCAAATGAAGGAAAGTACGTCTGCAACAAGAGATCTGCTAACTGAAATGAAACATGTCTACTACAGGACGTCTGCCAATTGAAAGGCAGTATAGCTCCAACAGGAATTCTCTCTGAATGGAGCAATCGTTCAAGCGAGTTCTGTCAATGGACATGAAACATTGTTCTAACAAGAGATCTGTGAATTCAAAGGAAGGATGTCTAGAATGGCCCCAACAGGAAATCTGCCAATTAAAATGAAGTATGGCTCCAACAAGAGATCTGTCAATTGAAATGAATTATGGCTCCAAGAGATCTGTCAAAAGAAAGTCCAACTCCACCAAGAGATGAATCAATTTAAAACATGTCTTCAACTAGAGACCTGATAATTTAAATGAAACCTGGTTAAAAAGTGATCTCTAAATTGAAAGTAAATGTGGCTATAACAAGAGATTTGTCAATTGAAAAGAAGCATGGCTCCAACCCGTGATATGAAAAATGCAAGGAAGTATGGCGCCAACAAGTGTTTTGAAAAATGAATGTAAGTATGGATACAACAAGAGATCTCTCAATTGAAATGAAACATGGCTACAAGAGAGAGAGATTTACGTAAACATTGTAAATAATTATTAAGCAATTTGGAGGTGAATAATCAACTCCAAATAATTAATTGTTTACAGGATAAAATTTGGTGCAATTATGAACACAATTAGAAAATCATCAGAATAGATATAATCATATGAATTAATAGAGAATTGCATAAAAAAAGCAAGCGACAATAATTCGCATGATCATTTAAACAGAAAAAATGGTTACAATAATTAAGTATGGAATGGGGGATCATACAATGAGTGATACCTGAAGCCGAATCCCGAAACCACATTCACCAAGGCGATGGAACTGGGATATTTGTCTGGTGAGATTCCAATACAGCAAATAAAGATGACTGCATGAAGAAGACAAACGAATTTATTCATGTAATTGTATTTTATTTAAAAGGCCAAGGGAAATGGAAACCATTATCTCACCAATTAATACGCAGGTGTACATTGGAATTTAATTTACTTTCCCCATTCTATTAATAGGGAATAGGTTTCGTGATGGTGATTTTATTTTCAATACGGTAATGCATATTGTCACAATGCAAACATGTTTAACGTTCCTGTTCATAAAAAATGTTTGTCCGAAGGATGATATAGCAAGGACAAATAATTACTCTATGTACTTTTCACTCCCGCTGAAAATGTTTATTTATTATATTTTAATAATATGCGAACCAAGTACAATGTCATATTTATTATTTACCATTTATAAAGAAATAAATTTGATACGATATCTTTTTATTAAAAAAAATTATCAAAACTTATCAGAATATGCAAACAGACAAGAATGTAATATTTGCGACAACAATAACAGACATTATACGATTATATGCAAGGAAAACATTATCCATCCAATGAATAGGGAGACACAATTTCAAAATATTGACTGTGAGTTCACGTAAAATCTGTTTGCTTCAAAGGTGGAGATGCTCTCATCATATTTCAAGTAGTTTATGGGGGGGGGGAGTAAATGAAAGAAATACACGGAAAATTAATTTTTTCCCAATTTATAATTACAATTACTCATTGTTAAGTGTTTATTTAAATTTTAATGTTCAAACTGATTTTTATAAATTTATGAATACAATAATTATTTTCTTATTTATTTCTTTGTAAAGTACGTAACATATTTGTTTTCATTTCTCAAAAATAAACAATGTATAAATCCACATTCACATTAGGGTTTATTAAAATTTTAATAATCACTTTTTAAAAAATAACCATTGTCGAATGAGACAAAAATCTATGCAGTAATAGCGGAGTCAAGGGAATAACTGCCCATTTAAGCACAATGTTTAAAACATTACTGCAATAACTATTTCATATTTCCTTCAGGAAAGGCATATTAATGCCAGGGACAGTAATGTGTTCGGATCATAACCTAACTGAATCCATATGGTTGATTTTTTTTTTTTAAATACCTTCTGACTAAGCCACAATCTACAGAGCTTATATTATAAATGCTATTTCATAGACACAATCCCGAATAGGATAATTAAATAAAGATGCATTTGTTTGAATGTTTTTGTTTTTTTATTATTATTTCTTAAATTTCCCATTATATTTACCTCTATCCTAATTGTTAAAAAATATCAGGCGAGTTTAAAACATTTAAATTCCACTCAATTGTGGAATATTTCCAAAAGGCAGATTGTTGAGCTGCTAAACAAAAAAATATTTCTTAGCCATTCTGTGATTTATTTGCTACGAACGGAAAAAAATGGATGAATGTCCTCCAAGTTTAACCATTGCATTATTTCTTCACCGGTTAAGTAACCATGGATATAGACAAACATATATACACGAAAACACGGGACAACCCTGAATCCATTGCTAGGCCAGCTGCTAACAAAGTTGGCTTACAGTTTCATGATAGATACATTTTCTCTCCAGAATCTATTTTACTTATCTATACGTCAACCATTCGTTCATACTTAGAATATTGCTGCCACATATGGTCCGGTGATCCTGCTATTTACTTAGAGATTCTTGATAAAATCTAAAGGAGAATCATCCCCGACATGGCGTCAAGGCTTCAATCATTTTCCCACGGCTGTAGGTTGCCTTTCTGTGTCTTTTTTTAAATAAATAATATCGTTGTAAATGTTCGGAGGGGCATCTCTCTATTGTACCTACACTTTATGAATATGAACGCAGTAGTACATTAGCAACAAGGTTTAAACAATTTAAAATTGAAATGCCTAGATGGAACCGTTAAGTTCTATGCTAACAGTTTCTTTTTCGTAAGTCTCACTTCCGGCTTCATGTTTTCCAGACAATTTTGATATTCAAAAATTTAAATGCAATGTTAAACGTTATCTTCTGTCTTCCTGCCTTCCTGATAACTCTTCTATTGTTCTGGCTCCTTCATAATGTCTTCTATTTTCTAATTCTTTTACACCCAGTAACTCCTTGTATCCTAGTGGCTTTACTGCTTAGCTTGGGTTAAATTCAATTGCTATAAAGACACACGCATACAAATACAGTGATGTGCAAAAGTAAGTGAACCCCCTAAGATAATATTTAAAATAATTATCACTTTTTCCAGATGATCATCAAATATTAATTAAACTATATATTAATTACGAAAAACATTTAAATGAATTACAAACTCTTTCTTATCAAGGTGGAATAAAAAAAATATTAATTCAAAATTCAAAATTAAGAAAAAGTAAATGAACCCTTACATTTACACTCTGTATTTTTGTTTTGCATGGTTGCCAAAAAATTGTAATAAAATTAAATGCAATGTAAATCGCTATCTACTGCCCTCCTGATTAATCTTTACTCTTCCCACTCATTATTAAAGTTTCTGTTCCTAATTCTCTTATAACAAGTAATCTCTTGTGTCTTGGTAGCTTTACTACCTTTCATTGGGTGAAATTAAAAGTGTCTTAGTGGCTTTGCTACCTTTTATTGGCGATTAAAAAAACAGTGAATATAATGAACTCGACTCGCTGATTCTTTAATCCGAGCCGCAATCCGTTAATCTACCAGGTCTCCTCAAGAGGATTAAGCCACGTCGAATCTAACGACAGTCTTCCTTCTTCTTTTTAATAACATTTCTCGAATATTCAGGCCGGTAATTGAAAATAGATAAATATTTTGGACATAATGTTGAGGATCAGTTTTCTATTGTTATTAAGTAACAAATTTGTACCCAAGAATTTCTACACTGTCAGAATTACTACACTGTGTTCCCCAAGTATTACTACATTATGCAAGTGAATGTTTTTTCAAAATAAATTGTTATTAGAGAAATGAGGATGGGAAAGTTTTCAAAATATCTTTATCTTCAATATTTTTACAGGAAATAAAGTGTAGGGTCAGTTTTCGTTCGTTATTAAGTAAACCGACTCACTATAGACTGAATACACTATATCAGATTTTTATTATACATATACACAGACACACACTCTCTCTCTCTCTTTCTCTCACGCGCGCGCGCACACACACACACAGATATATACAGGGGTAAATTATCGCCATAAATACTTTTAATTTCGCGCGTACGCGTTGTTTGATTTTGATTTTGTCGACGGCACACTCGTGCACAATCTGTGAGGAAAAGTGCACCATGACACAATTTACTCCGCCAGAAATTCGGAAACGTCATGCTGTACTGCTTGGCATTCGCGCCGGAAGCTCCACTACGAATATTTCAGTGAGTTTGGGTGTCAATCTGAGGACAGTGCAGAGGATTCAGAAAGATCTGGATAAGTCTCAGGGTGATTACAAAGGTCTTTATTTCCTGTAAAAATATAGTGATGGCGACGTTAGGCCGCTATTCATCTTCGCACTGAGTCTGAAACTCAACACAGGGGCCTACATCAAGTGCATTGAGGATATGTAGCAATTACCTGGCTGCTAGAAGACCCTATGTCTGGCAAACAGGACTCTGCAACATGCTACACAATCAAAAGAACACAAACATAGCTGTCAGACAATTTCTGCGACCACACCAATCTTTACATCTGGCTGCCTAACTGATCAGTCTGCAACCACCTTGATTATTATGTAAGAGGCTCAGTTGAGACCAAGAAAACAATTTGTAACAACAAAGGTGAACTCAAAGCAAGGATTATGGCAGCATTCACTTAAACAAGGAGACCGTCAAGAAGAGATTCAGAAGATTTCGAAGTTGTCTTGAGACCATGTATGATGCCAATGGCAATTTTATTGAATAAATTTACTCTTAATGTTTCAAGATATTTTTGCGTAATTTTGGTAAATATGTCTGTTAAAATGAGATTTCAGTGTTAACTTTCATTTTTGCGTCAATTAGACGGCAATTTATCCATCGCAGTCTGTTAATATTACATCAGATTTTATTATTCAATTAAATGTTTTCAATATCATATTCGCATTGACCAATGTCACAGACATTATCAGGATGTATTTATATTCTATACTTATATACTTACATTAACACACACGCACACACAAACACACACATAGATAGATAGATAGATAGATAGATAGATAGATAGATACATTCTGTATTTGGGCAGCAATCACTCTTTTATACATGTTTCGCTAAAGACGACTGACAAGTTACTGCGTTTAAAATTTTTATTTAATTTTTCTTGTGTTCGTACAAATGTTTCTTTTTGGGCACAAACAGCTTAAAAACAATCTAAAATTCCTGCATATCCGAGCGTTTCGGCTATTCTTTTAGCCATTACCAAGAACGATTTTTATTTTCTATGTTTGACTGAAAGGTGTGGGTTTTTATGAATATGTCTGAAGTTATAGGAATGTTTTATTTTCCAAACCCGTCAGCACATTGTGACTTTGTTCAGAGTTAATGCTATTGAATGTTTACTTTACTTTTTATTCTTCCATTATTTTTAATCTTTTTTCCATGTGAATGAGACTGTTACACTTGTATTTTCTACTTGTATGTTGCGGATGGAGTTTGGTAGGTTTACGTGTGTGTTTAAATGAGTCCAAAATGCGTCCTAATATTCATTAAAAAGCAAAGGGGAGCCACATCAAAGGGAAATGGGAAAATGACTGAAGCTGAGATACCAGGATAGGAACGATAAAATTACATATCCCTCTTTGGATTTTCTCAAGTACTCGATATATATAGCAATCGTACCAGACCAGGTATGGCTGCAATATTCAATGCACGAATTAATGCTCCATTTATAAATATGATATTTATTTTTTTTTCCATTATATATATATATATATATATATATATATATATATATATATATATATATATAAAGAAAGAACAATAAGATATAAAATCCGGTGTTCTTATAGATATTTTATTTTTACAAAATAGTGCTCAATGTAAATTTACAGAGCATTAATATTATAAATTAATTGATTTAAAATATGTTTTTTCGCTACACAGTTCCAACCATGTTTCAAAAATAGAAGCTAAAAACCCCGAATTTAATTTTGCAATTAAATTAAAAGCATTAGTTCCATTTCATCTTCAAGCGAATTTTGGAGTACAAAATTCGCTTGAAGATGAAATGGAACTAATGCTAATTACTAAGTAATATTCATCCCTCACAGAGACAAATCTGAAAAAAAAATTCGTTGTACAAAGTTTAGATAATAATTAAAAAGAGGCTTAAATAATGTCAAGATAAAGAAAAATAAATTTAAGAATGTCTTGTCATCTTTATTTTCGAAGCCACACGTTTATCATAGTTGTTATACGCACAACATTTCAGCCGTTGTACTCTTCGGTCTTCTTCAAGTGGCCGATAAACATCACAGACTGTTTTAACATAAACTTTTATTCAATTCACATGTGTAGATTGTTCACCCTCCGTTGTCTGTAGTATTCTCTATCACACACCCTCCCACACAAACAATGCGGAGAAGTTCCGCGAGACACGAAATAACCACCTCTGATCTCTTCGACGTGTAAAAACTTAACTCACTGAAAACACTTTCTAATTCTAACATTCCCACGTCCGGTTCAGCCAATCAAAACCGACATCCCTGTTTTATCTAACATCTGACCTTAAAGGTCAGCCAAGGAAAGTCTGAGCCAAATACACTGCCACTTAAAAAAAATAAAATGAAACTTATTTAACAATTTCTGAACATTAATTTTAGTGATCAGTGTAGACGTAAAATGAAAGGCCATTGTGGCTCGAATAGAGTTTGGTCTTTCAAGAAAACGGTCATCCTACCCGACTTCAAAGTAGAAACAAATAAGAGATTAATTTGTGGGGCTAATTTTGTATGGGTTAAAGTTTTCCTCCCTTTCAAATTTGACGAGGGTAGTAACATAAATGTTTTTTTGACACTTGTGTGTGATTTAATTCAAAACAATGAAGATTTAAACTAGAGAATATATTCGTGTAAAACAATTCTTCATCCCGTTCTGTTATACTGATTATTACCCACCATGTCAGAAAAGATTTTAATGACACGAAATTAATGGAATTGCCTATAGGGTCTCCAGTTATAAATCAACAGAAACCATGATTTCCACCATTAAAAGAGATTTATATGAGATTGGAATCAATATTCAAGCAAAGAAGATATTTTTAATCTCCTGCAAATAAAGTTGAATTCGGAGCGGTAGAAAAATTATTTAAATAAATAGTTGAAAGATTGATGAATATTATAGAATGTTAAGGAAACCATATCAATATGTAAAATAGTAAAATAACAATTTATTCAGATGCAGTATCGTGTTGATTTATCATAGATATCATTCATAAATACAGATATTTTTTTATTGCACTGAGTTTGTCTTATAAAATCTCTTCCCACAAAACAAGTTATTATCAATATTTTACACATGGAGGGCTGACATGATTAATGTGAAATATCAAAGTATGTATATTTGAATATTTAAAATCAGTTGGATATGAATTTTTTTAGGTATTAACATTTCACTACTTCAGGTAATTATTTATATTTGTGTTTACTTATTTGATTGTTTGTTATTTTGGGATTTTGATTATTTTCTTTTTGATTTTTTTCTTAATTAGTTCATCTCCAGTAAGGCGATAATGCCACTAAGTTGTACGTGAGTTACTGAGAATGAAAGAGAACTAGAAAACTTTAAGCAGGACAAAGGGGATGCTGGAAAAAGCAAGAGAAAGAAAAAAAATCTTTAGAAGGAAGCGAAAACCTAAACTTAAACAGGAGACAAGGGATAAACCTCTACTCCGGTTCAAAAGGGAAGAGAATCTTTTTTTTTTATTTAGTAATGGTGATTTACCCATAGCTGGTGGAAGAAGCTGGGAATCCTCTTCTTCTCCACCAGCTATAGGTAAATAGCAGGACACACCGGATTCTGTAGCCTTGAATGGCTACTGGTCTACCACAGAGAAAATGGCAGCCTTCTGCGGGGAAAAAATCTACCTCTTCAGTCATGTATCGAAAGATACATGATTGCCTAAGCGTGTATCATGTATGGCATATAACTGACTGAATGTTATGGGATTAGCAATTTAAAAAAATGGCAGGACAGACCGGGTTCTTTAGACTGGGATGTAACTGGTCTACCGCAGAAAGAAACGGCAACCTACTGCGGGAAAAAATATGCCTCTTCAGTCATGTATCGAAAGATACATGATGACCTAAGCGTGTATCACGCATGGCACATAACTGACTAACTGGTGAGTTATTGCTCCACCTGGTTCGGGATTTGAACTTAAAATTAGTGTGCCAACAAATTCACAAACCAACGCTTTTAACCAGATGGCTATTGAATATATGTGTTGGTTCCTGAATTTGGTGATATAAATTGCATAAATTCCAACATTATTCATGCATATAAATGCATGTATATAGATATATCCAACAGATTTTATTAAAGTCCAAAGGCAATTTTTGTTTAGCAAAGTCTTTAGCATTTAATTTTATGTAAGGCAACGGATGTTTTGGATTTAGAGAATGTCAAAATATTCAGCACTTAACGCTTTCAGCGAGAATTTGAAACTTTCAAGAATGTAATTTTTTTATTTGAAATTCAAGAATTTTTTTTTTTTCCATAATAGCGTTTGTTGCTTAGAACGTTATGAATGTAAATCCTGTTTTGCCGTGTCGATGGCGTTATTTTTGGGCCGCTTATAATAAAAGTAAGACCTCTTCCGGTATTGTGTATATGTCGCTAGGGTGTGTTTATTAATGATTAAATAAATCTGTCTTGGATGTGTCTGTATTTTCAATCGGTAATGTTGGTCCGTAATGCTTCCCTGACTTTATCGGGCTCTACGCAAATCCCGACGTTGATTTCCTTCCTCGCTGATAATATCGGACATCCTATCAATTTTCTTTGCAATTTTATCGTGTTTATTTCCTCCTTAATTACAAGCCAGTGAAGTTTAAATAATGTTCGAAACTGATGCCAAAATAGACATCATATATATATATATATATATATATATATATATATATATATATATATATATATCGTAGATATAGTGCTCGATGTCATATAACAGAGCTATTAAGTATATATTAATAAATATATGTATTATCCCTCACCGATAACAGGACTCGGAGTTTCATGCCTAATGCAATCTTCAGGTGCTGAGTATGGAATGAGTGTCATGTAATTAAAATTTTATAAAAATATCCGGTTACAGCAATGTTGGCGCAGTCATATATTATACAGGAATAACAGTTTATATATATATATATATATATATATATATATATATATATATATATATATATATATATATATTTAAAAATATGTTTGGCATTTTTAACAAGACATAAATTACATCTGTTGCCATTCCAAATGTAAGATCTAGCTTTAGCTATAATATCCCAAATAATAATGGGTGTATTACCATCATTCTTTAATTGCAAGAAATGTTTGGAAAGAGCAGTGTCGTTCATGTATCTGTTTAATGTCATTCGACTCTGATAGAAATGGAATTTCCAATGATTTTCACTGGAACCTCAAGAGTATAGACTATTTCAACTAACGTCAACGCGTTAGCTTTGTTCATCTCAAATGGGGGACTGTATTCAGTGTCGGATCTAGTTATTTAAAATTTAATATTTAAAAAAGCAGTTGAAAAATAGATACAGAGCTAGTCCATAACATAGCAGACAACACAAACTGTCCGATGGGTGGTAAGGGGAGGGTGGATGTTGTCTCTGGCTTAAATGGAAAGAAGCCACACAAATTCAACCCAGATATTAAACTTAACATTTCTAATTGCGGTTACAAGAAAGATGAAGTGAAACTAAAGGAAGAACGAAAAAAGTTTTATAAAACGAAACTATTAATAATTGAATATATAAAAAAAATAATTTCTTACCACTCAAAAGAATCAAAATATGCTAAAAAATGAAATATAATAAGATTAACAATAAATAGTTTTAGATAGTTTATATTAAGAAAAATATGATTAAAAATTAAAATTAATTTTATTAAGCATTTAAAATTTTTTTAAAGTATAAAAGGATATAATAAAAAGGCTTAAACACTAATATTCCATGGTCATAATTTATTCCATTGGAATTGTAAATACGATCCAATTCATCAGACTTACAAATTAAAAAAGAAAACAGAAAAAACAATTATATATTTTTTTTTCTTTTCAACATCATCACTTGATAAGACTAGAGTGTGTTGAAACAAAATGGCTATTTTTGTAGTGATTTTATAACATACTTATGTTATAATTTTTTTTATAAAAAATATATATATATATATATATATATATATATATATATATATATATATATATATATATGCACGCACACACACATAAGAGGCAAAATGTTTGGGGCCAGCCTGCATTTCACTAAAAGAAAACCTTAAAATTAAATATTTGTTGAAAGTAAAAGGACAATTTAATTAACTATAGTGTAGTTGCTTCGATTTTGACAAAATATAGCACTTAACTCTACAAATATACCATGCAACAGGATCATATTTTGTTTTTGTCTATGGAACCATCACCTTACTTAATTTCTTTGCATTCTTTCCGGCAGTTGTTTTTTTTTTTTTTTTTTAAGAAAAGTAGATAGCATACATCCACAAGCAATCTTCAACAACTGAAAAGTTCTCTCTCACGCTTTGGGTATTCTCTCTATCCATTTCATCCCATATTAATTCAATGGGAGAGAGATGAGGAGTTTAAGGCGGTGAAATCATCATTTACAAAACTGTGTTTCTTTTTTTTAACACGGGGTAATTTTGATATAATTTACAAGAGTGGTTAGGATCGTTATCTTTTTGAAAGGTGAATTTAATTTCCAGTCATACGTAGATCAGATAGTACAGCATGTATTTACAAAATTTGAATGATATTTTTCTTTTTTCCCGATACCCTTTATTTGAATCAAATCTCCAACACTCTCTCCCCCATACCATAACAGATCCAACTCTGTAAGAACCGTACATTCATCATTCAGGCTTCCTACGAGCTTTCTTCATATATACACTCTTTAACTACCAAAAATTTATAATTTCCGTTAGTCTTTCTACAATACATTGCCATTCTATGACCAGTTCGTGTGCTTTTTTTACCCATAAAAATCCTTTCTGCTTATTCACCTTCCGTAGCAGGGATTTTTATGGCAATGCACCCCTTAATCTAATCGATCTTTCACAATTGAGATCGATACTGGATGCTGTCAAGGAGAATTAAGTTCAGCTGTCAACTCTGGAGCAGTTTTCCGTCTATTTCTTTTGCACTTAATAATCAAGTGATTATCTTCAGCAGAAGTTGTTAGTTTTGTGACTCCAGCTCTTTTTATCAACATTTGTACAAGTTTCTAACTGCTTTTGTGACAAATATTGCTCCCCGCCATATTTAGAAACATGCCCATCCACAATATATTAGGCCACTCTTTAATGTCCAGTTCTTATACTTGTATGCCTATAATAAACTTTTCTGTTTATTCACCTTTTATAAAATGGGATCACTATGCACACACTGACCCACACTGATTTTTCATAGTTGAGAGCAGCACTGGTTGCTGTCAAGTGGAATTAATTTCAGCTACAAACTCTGGAGCAGTTTTCCTTCTCTTTCATTTGTTCTCAATAATCAAATGTTTATCTTCAGCAGCAGTTGTCACTTTTGATGCTCTAGTTCTATTTCTGTCAACATTTTTGCCAGTTTCTAGCTGCCTTTGCAACAAATATTGCCACCCCCTACACCCATGTCTAGAAATATTCACCTTCTTTTGGCAATTTCTCTCCGAGAATAGTCTTCTTTGTACTATTGACATTATTCAGACTATTGTCCTCATCGTTGTTGCCATATTTATCACAACGCTTCGGCCGTTGTAGGCTCCGGCCTTCTGCAGGAGGTTGGAATGTTGAAATGAACCTTTTATTTCGTTTGCTGGGGTAGACTATTCTAGTTCCACGAGCCATGTCTAATGGATGTCAGTTATCAGTTATATCCTGTTAATTAAAATCTCAAAGTTTTTCACTGCCTTAACCAGGTATTGAACTCACAACTCTTTGGGTCCTGTGACTGGATCTAACAAACGCTTTTAAGCACTGTGTCATGTGTTCTTAAGAAGAATGCGGGAAATCTCAGAAATATACATTAACATTTTCTACAAAAAGTTCATAAGGACACATGGCACAGTAGATAAAGGGTTCAGTTCAACATTCCAACCACCTGAAGAAGGCCGGAGCGTACAACTGCCGAAACGTTGTGATAAATATGGCAACAATGATGAGGACAATTGTCCGAATAATTTAAAAAGTGTACATAATACCTCATCTTAGAAATATAGAGAGATACTGATAGTTTTCTCTGTATAAAATTCCATGTTGTGCCCCTTAACTCAGTGATTAGCTGCTTTGATCATACCATTTTGTGCAAATTATTTCAAAATTAATAAATAAATAAAAAAAATCTATGAAAATACTTTTGTAAGTAACAATCTTTTCTTCTGCAAATTGAGACAGTTACAAAAGTTTTTTACAACATTAGTCAGTGTTCAGTTAACATTTATAATTGGATTCCACCTTTAACTTGAAAATGTTGGTAATGTCGAAAAGTCTACGGTGGGGTTAATGGTTTCCCATACAAAATATCTATAATTTATAAAAATGTATTGTGGACAGACGAATTCAAATTTGAACTTTTTGATTGTAAGACGAGCCTGGAAAAATGACTGAAAATAAAAGCAAATGCTTAGTAGTTACTGAAATCTCATCTTTTACTTTAAAAAATATAAAAATAACCGATTTTTATGTGTTTTTTTTAAAGAAATTCAGAAATCCAAACTGTTTAACTGTGTCATTTCTTCAAATATTATTTTTAGTGTATACACGTACGATACAATATATATATATATATATATATATATATATATATATATATATTTTATTATTTTCGTATATACACGTACTTTTATATATATATATATATATATATATATATATATATATATATATATATATATATATATATATATATATATAAATTATTTATTTAAAAATATGATTCCAAATCGCTACATAAGAGGTCTCATGTTTCAAAACAAGAGCTGAAAACTTCAATATAACCCTTTAAATTAAACTGAGTTGAAATTAAAAAGGCTCCGTTCCATCTTCAAGCGAAATTTTTGTTGGAATAACGTATATCTGAAATTTACTTGTTTTAAAATTGAAATCAAAATCTCCAAAATCTTCAGATATACGTTATTCCAACAAAATTTCGCTTGAAGATGGAACGGAGCCCATTTTAATTTTAAACTCAATTTAATTTAAAGGATTATATTGAAGTTTTCATTCTTTTGTTTTCATGAGACCTCTTATGTAGCGATATGGAATCATATTTTTAAATAAATAATTATATTTATGCTCTACTTTGTATCGAGCACTATTTTTAAAAAATAATAACTAAAATAGTAAGGGACTTTGGATTATTTACCTAACCGGTTCCTTCGTATTTTCTATATATCTTCGTATATATATATTGTATATATTGTATATATATATATATATATATATATATATATATATATATATATATATATATATATATATATATATATATATATATATATATATATATATATATATATATATATATATATATATATATATATATATACATTTTTATTTTATTCAAATATTATTTCTATTGTGTACACGTACTTTAGAAGATAAACGTTTATTTTAAGCACTATTTTTTGTCTATCGGTCAGTGTACTCAAGAAAATAAATAAATCGTCCCCCTCCGAACCGGGCTGGATTTGAATCTTCGTCACACTTAACAGGAGAAACTACCGTCTAATCTGGCGTGTTTGACAATTTGGCTACAAAGAGCTTCACAATCAAGGAAAATTATGCCTATTACGCATGCACCCTACTCGTTCAGATGTTCTCGAAATGACCAATCTTCTCAAGTTCGTGTTCGAAATGTAATAAAAGTGCGCCGGATTAAAAAAAAATAAAAACCATTAATTCTTTAAAAATTTCTTTGTTTACTTTCTGTCTAATTATTCTGCTATTTATAAAATACTAGCTTCTATGCTGCCCTATCTGGCGGCACTTCAGCTAGCTCCTCCGGGGGTGGGGGGGGTTCTTGATTGGGCCTTCGGCTTGGTAAGGTGTTTGAGAGTCCCTAAGTCTTTGCATATTCACAGCATTGGAAGCTCTCCTTGATGTCATTTGATCATTGTTTCCGTTTGCATGAGACTTTCTTTTCCTTGCCACAGCCTTGACCCTTTTGATTGCATTCTGGTCCTCTGTTCACGGAGATTTCGTTTTTTGCGATTCATACTGCTGCTGTTTGCGATAGTCAACGATAAACAATAGAAGAACTCAAAATTGATCGTTGCATATTTAAGCTTACCTTTTAAAAGTTCAATGACAATTCTTCTGCTGCCATTTTAATTTAAATACATTTTGATCTACATAGGTTCTTACGCTCCAATTATTTTTCTTTCATGGCTGACATTCGCAATTGATTTCAATTATTCCCAAATTTTTTTTTGAAGTTATAAAAATTGTTATTGTACAAAAAAATGTCATAAAAATCATCAAAAAAAATCCGCTAAAAATAATCGAAGGACAACATGAAAAATCCAGAATTTCAGAATTGCGGGTCCGGAATGATTTTAATTTGCTCACGGGGTCAGCTTGATTCCAAAATGGCGGTAATTTAATCCTAGAGGTTACGTAGCCTCTAGGAGTAAAGTTGAATAAGTGTGACATACTGACATTCACATTTATTTATATAGAAGATGAGATTTCTAAAAGTTAGAGAGTTGTAAGTGTGACGCATACAGATTTTCGCATTTATTATATAGAAGACAACGGAGTAAGAAAAAACTTTCTTTTTCCATGACATCACTTTCGTTTTAACTACCTTCACTCGTCGGCAATGTTTGTTGTTTTATAAAGCGATGATTAGAATTGTAATAAAGCCTAGATATATGAAAGTGAATTTATATATGTTCTTTGTTCTTGAGAACTGACAACAGAAATAAACAGTAATTATTTCTTATGTTCTTTATTTAAACTATTTATTTATTATATTGGAATGGTTCATAAATCATCTGTGTATTGTCGAACTTTATAAAATGGCAAATAATAAGGATTCCCTTATAGTTAGTTCGCATAATTTTTATAATTAAATAATTATTTATACATTTATAAAAATAACTTTTTACAAATAAAACTTATTCATATTTGTTTCTTTATAAAATCCTAAATGATAAATATTGCATTGCATTAGTATTACTAAAATTGTTTTTAGTTTGTATAAAGTTGTAAATAAACAATATTTTTGTTGGATATTCTTATGAACAATAAATATGTATAAATTCACTTTCATTATATATTTAGATTTTATTCTAATTATGATTATCGCTTTTTAAAACATTAAATATTGCAGAAGAAGAGTAAAGGTAGTTAAAATAAAAGCAGTAGCATGGGTAGACTGTTATTTTAACCCACCGTTTTTGCGAGCAGGATGGTCTATGTTTGCCAACCCCCCATCTTAATGATCTTATTTTTCACCGATTTTGTTTTGTAGTTTGTGCCTTGAATTTTCGTGTTGGAGAATAACATATTTTCTGTTTGCTGAAAAAAGGACATTTCGAGAGGCAAAATTGAAATGCGGCTATTCCAATTCTTAAAGATATCTGCAAATGCCTGGACGTTCTCTTCGATTCTCAAGCAAAAAAGAAACCTAAATTCTGTCTCCGCAAATGTTCTCAATTCTTTGGAGATGTTCATGAACATTTGAACATATCCCATTAAGTTCTTACAACAAATCTGTGGTAATTATACTTGAATCCAATTCAATAAAACCTTTCAAACATTCTTCATTCATAGTTTGTCTTCAAGAGTGAGATATCTCGCGGATATATCTTAAAAAACATTTCAAACCTAAATGAACAAATGATATATACGAGCCTCCGTTGCATCCGTATACACCGAACAAATGTTTTTAAATTACTATTTAATGGCGAATATGTTACTATTTAAATATATACCGCAATTCCTGATGTTTAATACGCATCTTTTCTAAAAAAAAAAAAAAAGAATCAAGAAAAATAAAGGGTGCATATTATGCAAGCTACAAATATATCTTCAAAAATTTGCCGTTTCATAGGTCGATTTCAGTTTCGAAATGACGACTCAACACAAACATACGACAATTTGACACTAACATTCGACGATTGCTACCCCCAAAAGGATGTCAGATACAATCATATGTACCTAAAAATACTTACAAATGTAAAATAAGAATTATCATAAAACTTAATTAGAATAATATTATTCTTTTTAAAACCATATTTTATGAAAAACTACATACAGATTCGGTAGGTTACACATTTTATCGAACAAAAACAGGTTAATGAGTCTGTAGGCGTAATATAGGTATTTCCATTTCCTTGTAGAATCGTGATGATCGGAAATTTTGATAATTATCTTCAACTACAGCTAAGTGTGGGAAATACTAGCCGTGATGAAATTGAGGAGGTAAAATTTATCGGGTTTGATTATTCAGTAGAAGCATTTTCGCACACATTCAGCACAATTTTAGGGGTGCGTATTATGGATGAAGGCGTGTTATACATGGGGAATTACTTTAATCTTCCATTGGGGTTAATCCATTAAATGTGTTATAAATAACACATTATCGGTGATATGAACTAATAATTCTAGTCAGTTTAGTAACCATTCAACTTTGGTTCTACCTTACTTGTTTGACTTATAATTCTTATCAGTGTAATACGTAATTACTTTCAGGCCTTCTCGATGTGTGACAGCGTCAATGAAATTGAATAAAATGAATCCAGTACATATTCTTTGTATTACTGTACAATTTGTTGTTCTATTCTATTTTCTCATTGTTTTGTAGTAGCATGGGGTGACAAGACATCCGGACCATCTTGTAAGTACCTCCACGAAATCGCTAAAATATTAGCATAACATGATGCTCAAAATGTAATAACAGTTTTATCGACTAAAGCTTTATATTATTTATTAAGAGGAAGGATCAAAGTATTTTTTGAATATTTGATGAAATTTTTACTCCCTGTTAGAACATTCGAAATTTTGATTAAAAAACTTGTTTTTCTTGTGACAGTGGCTGTACTAACTTTTACCATAGCAAATTTTAACCTCTTTTTTGCGTTACTGTTAATTTGAAATTCGTGCAAAAATCAAATAATTGTCGGATTTTAATGAAATTTTCAGAAGTTATTCATATATGAATGAAATTATTTTTGAAATTCTTTTATGAAAACCTTGTTAACAATATTTCTTTTTTTACATGTGTTTCAACTCTTTACTTAATTTTATGAAAACTTGAGAAATTCAACGTGATAAATTTGAGTGACTATATTACTTAAAAGAAGAATTCTATGCAGAATTTAAATCACCTAATAATTTTGGCAAAATTGGACCAGGTCTTACCGGAAATCTGTTCCGAATCGAAAAATAAAAACACTATAAAACTAAGATATTATTTAATTAGAGAAACATTTAACTGCTTTTATGAATATTAAAGACAATATTGTCTGCAGAAAAAAAAATTCGATGAAAAATTAATTTTTACAAGATTTGCTTTCATTTTTTGAACCATTTATAAATTGAACAATTTGAAATTAAAAGATTTTTAAAGTTTTTTTTTTTTTTTTAAGCTGAACAATGTATAAAGTTTTAAAAAAATTAAACTCAGTTTCATTGGTTTAACTCTTAGAAAATATTGTTATTAAGTAAAACTATATTTACTAATCATGTATGACGATTATGACGACTAAGAATATTTTTAAAAAGAATTTCGATTTTTGTGCGTTTAAGCGTCCTATATTTGCTCAGTATGCGTGTTCATGTATGACATTATAATTAACAGGTCAGGTGTTTTAGGAAAAAATCTCATATAAAATTTATCGTCTGCTAGCATTTCTGTGTTACCATACTTAACTTGTCAAAACTTTAGACCGTTGACAAATCGATCAAGAGGTCAGAAAAACAATTCCCCGTGATTAAGAAATGCTTGTATACTACATTTTATGCTATAAGTAATATATTTCATCGGATTAATTTAACTTTAAATTTGGTAATATTATTCAAATAACTTTTCAGAAATATATATTTTATTTTTGCAAGATTTTTAAAACCGAGTATTAACTTTTGTTCAAAAATGTGTTTCTGGGTAAAATACACAACAGAGTATTTTACTTACTAGAAATAGTAAATTTTAAAACTTTTAGCTTTCAATTAAAATTAAAATGAAAGCTTGAAGAAAGCCTTTTCATTCTTAAAATTCATTTTAAACCTTACGTATGCCGACTTTTTTTCTATTTTATCTAATTTTCGAAAATATTGATGGACACTCATTTTTTTTATTTTTTTAGGAGGGGATAAAATATGTAAAATGAACATTTTTGTTTTGTTTTGTTTACGTTCGAGTAATTTCAGCCATCTTAGCTTAGACAGCTTAGTTAATTGATTCAGTTATGAAATTTTGTGCGATAATCTTAAGTGGAACTTAAGACCCACTAGTGCTTTACAAATGAGGCCACATATGGAGCAAGAGTGATGATTGGAAGATGAGATCATTGTTAGATCGGCTGACCTTTTAGATCTTGCTCTTACTTCAGATTGAAAACTGCTGAGACCACTAAAACACGTTGATCTCTATTCTATCCGCTAGAAGGCTAAGCACTCAAGGGTGTTATGTGGTATATTGACAGCTGACACTTTGCTTTTCAGCTTGTCTTTGTATCTTAGCTATGGGCATCCTACATTCCTGTAACCCTGATCTAACTGGCCGTACATTAGGATCTTGGGTATCCTATCATCAGACATTCTCAAGACATGACCAGTCCACCGTAACTTAAACTGTATGAGAATCAATATGAGAGACAAGTGGCAAAACGATAGGGACTATGGCCAATATGGACAATTTTTGCACTGCCTAAGTCCCACAAAACGGAAAAAAATGTAAGAACGCTGGAAAAAGTAAATAGAAAATTAATTAAATTTTCCTTCCTGTCTATATTCAACGAAAGATGTTTAAAAGAAAGGTCGCTGCACAAATATACATTAATACGTACCTACTTGTACGTGAGTGTGTGTGTGTATGTGTGTGAATATAAAAGACAAAAATTGTGCACAGTCACTTGTAGTAGTGTTGGTGGTGATGGTAATAAATCGGTGCTTGATGTAAAATAAGAGAACAAGAATAAATATAGATTTTTTTCCTCACCGTTCGTTGCCGCTCTGCGTTTCACGTTATCAGTCGTCAGTCATAAATTAAAACTGACCGTTCTAATAAGACAATATTTATAACCTACTGGTAAAATATGGGGGCAAGCCATTTGCTTATGAGAAAAATTAATATATTGATAAAAATATAAAAATATTGATTACAAAATGAATGTATTGGATAGGAAATGGATGTAGAAACAATATATGTTTAACAAGTGTTGATTAAAAAATGAATTGATTAAGAAAAATATATAAAATAAAAATATATATTGACTGAAAGAATGAATAAATAAACATAAATAATATATATATATATATATATATATATATATATATATATATATATATATATATATATATATATATGTATACTTTATATATATATCGACATATTTAAAAATACATTGATTAAAAAATGAATTGATTAAGAAAATATATATGTATATATAAATATATATATCATATCATAAAAAATAAT
>CAHIKZ030000946.1:4220000-4237500 GCA_903632075.3 Acanthosepion pharaonis
TATATATATATACGTGTCAGTTGTGAGTCGTTTATTTTGGTGATTATTTGACCGGAAGTCGTTTATTTTATTTTATTTTCTTCTTTTATTTGGGTTAAATTATGTTGCTTGTCATTAATTTTTTTTTTATATATATATATATATATATATATATATATATATATTGTAAGAATATCAACAATACATTTTATATAAACAAATTGTCACCAATACATATTTATAGTAAAATTACCAACAATACACTTATAGCAAAATGACTTAAGGTTTAAGAATGTCAAATTAGCTCCTCGTTTATCCGTTCAAGACGCTGTCCATCAGATAACCCGAAAAAAAGGAGCCATTTCCCCGTGGACCATTTTAAAAAAATAATCAGTCTGCGCATTGGATTGGTTGTTACAAACAACCAATTCAATTCGCGGAAAACGTGGTCTACGTTCGTCTAATTAATATAAAAGCCAGAGTCTCTGCTAACGTATGATAGAGGAGTGGGGATCAGTGCTTGATTTTCCCTGATTGGGATCGGCTTGGTGATGGAGTGTATGATGTTGAAAGACCCGAAACTCCCCGATGAGCCAAGTCAATTTGCATCATTAACGATTCCCTCCGGAGCCTTTTTTAGGAGAGTATATTAAAAAAAAATTACAGCCAAATGACTAGTAATACAGTTTATCTGTAGTTGAAGGTATACAACTGTATTTAAAATGTATTTAGTGGAAGGCATAACATTTTTTAAATATTTAGATTTCGCCATTAAATAGCCCATAAAAGTTGATATGATGCTAAACAAAATCAACCAATCAACATGAAAGAACACTTTCATGATATTAATCCATATAATATCATACAAAACATAACTTCAACAAAACTACAATATAAAACACACATATCACCGCCTCTAGTAATTATGTCCACACAAACATGTATATTCACAAAAGCTCAGTATCATTTACCACCTATTCAATTGTGAAAGCAGAATAACATTTATCATATCTTTATAATACTTTAAATCTCACAAGAAAATTAAATTTCAACATTAAATGACCCATAAGGAGTTGATATGCCGTTAAACAAAGATACAAACAAATGAAATCATATCCCCATAACCTGCATATATTACCTGCTCCTTTTATGTGCAACAACCCCAATCAGTAACCCATCACCTTGACTGGCTCTTGGGCCTTGTATTACAAGAACAATTAAAAAAAACATAATGTTAGAAGAGAGGTTGGAGAATTCGACAATCATATATTGAAAGCTGGAGAGGCTGGGCGAATCACCGCAAAATGAATGACAAATTATGTACTGGGAAGGATAGTAACGAACAAACATTGTTTAGAGCTAAAAACGAGAGGAAGTTGCGGAGATCCATGATCTCTCGCATCCTGAAGGAAAAATGCTCATTCCATAAATATACGTCCGACTTCTTCAAAACATGGGCTGGGGAGAATAATAAAGAACAAACATTGTATAGATCTACAATGGATAGGAAGATGTGGAGATCCATGAACTCTCACATCTTCAAGATACACTTTACATAAAAGAAGAAAAATACTCATTCCCTTTACATACGTCCGGCTTCTTCTTCCAAACACGGACTCGGATGAATTGGAAGGAAGAAACATTGCTTAATGCTACAAAGGATAGGAAGTTTTAATTCTTTTTTTTTAAATAGTAACATTATATGTTAGGTAATGAAACTTTTAATTTTACCCAAAAAGTTCATGAAAATTTACTATACGAAGCTACTCAGCCGATTAAAACCGACTGTAGTTTGTACCCACTGACCTGTTTGCAATTCTCCCCCAAATTTGCCTTCGATTGGTCAGTGTATGGCTGTTTTAGAGGGTGTGACGGACGGGCGGACCGGCTAACGGAAGTTATAGAATTTTATATATAGATTTGATTAAAAATCATCCAAATATTTTGGAATCAGTCTTACCTATTCTGAATCAGAAACGACGTTTTTTTAATTGTTTCATCTCGAGCAAGGCAGGAAGCCACTAGCACGCAAGGGGTAGTAGAGAGTTGGAGTGAGACCAAATAGGCGTGATAGAAGAAAGGATGAAGAGAAGAATAGGGGATAGATCAGGGCAACTGGAGACGTCGATTGACATTACATTTGAATAGTTGGACATTATAGCTATCAGGGAAGCAGGAAAAGAGGAGGGAGTTCCACGAGCGAGAGGTGCGAAACATGAAGCTGCTGAAGTAGAAGAGACGGCTACATTTAACAGTTTCGACAGTGAAAGGGTGAGATCAAGATGCCAGCTTAGTTGGACGATTAAATTCATGAAGTCTGCGAACCAGCGAAAGCAGCTCATTGGAGTAGTTAACATGAAAGTATTTTTAAAAACGACAGAGGGAGGCGACGGCGTGGTGTTCTCTATAATGTCTAGATAGCACCGATACCAGACCCCCTTCCTATCCTTTAGCTAACTCTTCCTATCCTTTAGCTAACTTTTCATGTCTTGTAGTTGTGAAGTGAATGAAGAACTATTTTGTCAGATATGAAGTGAAAAAAAAATCGATGAATTGATTCTAAATCCCCAACATGGTTGTTTCTGTCAAATTGTTACTCGTGTACGTGAGAAGGAAAGACGTGGATCGGGTTTCTTAGTTTCAGTGCCATGACCAATAATATTTTCGAAGTATTACGATTTGTCCTTTTCTTGTGAGTGTAACAGGAGAGATTAATGGTAGAAATATTTATTCTCCCATTTACATTTCTCCCAATATGGGCATTATTATGTCTGTGATATAACAACACCGACATTTCCCCCATTGTGGGCATTATTATATCTGTGATATAACAACACTGACATTTCCCCCATTATGGGCATTATTATATCTGTGATATAACAACACCGACATTTCCCCCATTATGGGCATTATTATGTCTGTGATATAACAACACCGACATTTCCCCCATTGTGGGCATTATTATATCTGTGATATAACAACACCGACATTTCCCCCATTATGGGCATTATTAAGTCTGTGGCATAACAACACCAACATTTCACGGACGGAACAGAATGGATGAAACGAAAAACTATAACAGACATACGTTGTTCTCTGAGACACTTTTATACTTCAAAGACATACACAATATATATATAAATATGTGTTTCACGTGTCAAATACTATATCACATATATCTACAGAGCAAAGCAGAGTGTAAGGAGAAACAAAAAGGAAATGGTCTTACATATAATATGGAGATACTCTTCTGTCAGGAGAAGCCATATGTATGGCACCAGATTCAAACGGGACAGATTCATCTATGTCCCAGGCGAGGACATTGCACGAACGGGGAACATTAAGCTTCGGGTTTTCCAAAATTGGGGACTGCGAGCTGGAGTTTCATTTTATATCCGGGAAAGATATTTTGCCAAAGGGAAACCGTATCATGGACTTGTAATTTGCTGGAGAGGCAGATGTAGCCTCTGCTCGGACCATGGGGACCCGGGCTAAAGAAAGCAACCTTTTAGTTACGCTGCTGTAAAACGAACCGAATTTAACTGCCGCTTTCGTCACTGTATGGAGTGACGTCACTTCTGTATTCCTACATGAAGAATTATAAAGCATTCATTGAGCAAAGCAACCAGAGCTACTTTCGCTTGAAAATTATAAAGTCCTTTTCTTACAACATTTTTTCTTGGAAATAGGCGACTCAAGTCTACTAAATGTTATCGCTCTTTCTAGAAGTGATTGTGTTTCTTTCCAAATATTTTGTTTAAACTCGGGCGGAATGTCAACATGTTGATTATCTCAATATTTCCCCTTCTAATTACATGTTCTCTCCATTTCAGCTGCGTGTTGAAAGTCTTCAAGTGATATGGTTTCTGTTATTTGATGAAATTCTTTGTGATTCTGTAGCAGCAATCTATAACATCTGATTAATAATTGTCTTTTATAAGACCTAGATGATTCATTCATTAGAAGCCATTTTTAATCATTGTTTTGAGAAAGTGGTTATATATATATATCTGATAGTTTAGACATTCCTGAATGAGATTGGCGCTATTCATGACATCCGTATGACAGTCCCGATCCGATGAGGATATTGAAGAACATGGCATGAGTTCTTAGGTCAAAGTCTGGTTTTGTAACATCTTTCAGCGTTGGACAAAACCAACCCCGGTGCAGCCTGGGATATGTTCAATTTCATTATCTCCTATACTAGATTTGTTATAACTGATCCACACACCAAAGCGTTTAGAGTTTCCTTATTCCAAATTCTTAATTCATATGATGAATTCAGTATCCGCCAACAGTACTCTCATTCCAATTCAAGATCATTGTTTTAGAATATTTTCTCCTCAGTGCACCTTATAAAATTTCATTTTCACAATAAAATTGGTATTTGAATTTCACCTGATGTATTTTCATTGAAACTAATGTATCCTTGCCGTCATTGTTGACAGAAATTATTAGAAACTTTCAACAGTAAGATGCAATGAAACAAAAATCTTGTAACAATGAATTGAGATTCAAGAAAGCGGAGATAAAGAATTCACAACTAAAATAAAAGCCAATGACCCGTGTAATTCATCAGTTGCCTTTATACTTTTAGACGTTCAATTGTATCTATGACTAGCAGTAGAGCGCGGCATTGCCCGCGGATGTAACAGTAAGAGATAGATCAAGTATCGACCATCATAAAGACTGAAAAATAAAATTGACAAAGATTATTTTTTAAGGTTGATGGACACGCATGTCTTAATTAATATTTTTTGTTTATTTTTTGTTTTTTTTTTACAAATTGGTCAAACTCAAACAAAAACATTGTTTTCAATCGTTATGCGTTTACCGATTGAATAGAATTTTATTATAAACAATTGTCTTGTAAATGGAATTTTTAAAGCATTCTGAATGTAAAAATAAAGAAAAAGTGTGCAAGACAATAAGAAACAGTAACTGCCAGGAAAAAAAGTGAGTTTTGTTGAAATCGATTGAAAAATGTAGGAAATCCGATCCCCCCCACACACACACAAACAACCTGGGTTTTATAATAAGTATAGCTCGATATGAGTTGTCCCCCTTTCATTCACGCAATGCCTCTTAATCGTTTTTTCAAATTGATTTCGTGCAAAACCAATTGTGTTTTTCCAATTTGTGTCAGAATCTCTGCAAGGTAATTTTACGTAGTCCTGTGAAGTTTTGTTGAAATCGGTTGAAAAATGTAGGATATCCGATCCAATATATAAACACACACACACACACACACACACACACACACACACACACACACACACACACACACACAACCTGGGTTTTATAATAAGTATGATTCATTGATTACTCCTGGTATCATATCCATATATATTTGTTATATAAATCGCTTTTGTTTTCATGTTAAAATAGTGAAATGGAAATATCTCTCGGGAGACAAAAGATTAGTGACAGAATGACAAAGATGGCGACGACAAAGGTCATTTCAAGACCAAACTGAAGGAAGACGATGACTTACTAAACAAAGGAGTCTGACTGCAACACATGAATAGCTTGAACAAATAAGACTGCAATCTAAGAAACGTAGGAATAAAATAACTGATTAATTAAATGGCTAATATTTCTTGGGAATTAATTCTGCCTAAATCCAGATAAATATTTATTTTTGTAGATTATTAAGACGACTAAGGGAAGTGATACGTAATAAATGTACGAACTTAAGTTGAGTGATTTTCATTAACACTACAGATGGGAGAGATGGTTTGATAATTTATTTAATCATGCGAGATTTTATTTCATTTTGCGGGTTATTCATTATATTGAAAACTAGCAGCATGGCCTGGCGTTGCCCGTGCTTGATTCAAAAATCGTACGACTCATACAGCAATCGCTATCACTTGACTTAAAATATTTTTGCCCTTCCTTGCCTTTAAAGGAGTGCCCTTTGCCGTGCTGATGTTGCTACATGCCTTACTTCTTGCCTATCTCACACTGCGAATTTTTTTCTAAGCTTTATACTAAACATTAAATCTGTTACGAAAAAAGAACTAAACAAAATGAACACAAAACAATGCTTTAAAAAAGGACTCGTAACTGGAAAAACCAAATGAAAAAAGAATGTTAACAACAAATACTTTTTCACGCCCAACACAGTTCTTTGGAATCAGAATCAACGTTGAGTTTAAGCAAGCGAATGAGCCAATTGGAGTAAAATGCCATGCAGATTTAAGTTTTTCCCACTTGTGACGAATGCAGCTATCGATTTTTGTTTGCATGCTAGCATACTAGTTAACATTCGTGTCAGTCAGCTATTGGCTCTCACACTGGCCAATAGAATCTTCCTGCCTATTCGCGGCAGCCAGCTATAGTCTCTCACTCTGGCCAGTAGAAAATGACCGAAAACTACACGAAAACTGTCGTAGAAGCACGAAAAATCGATTATTTCCACTATCGATAGGAGTTGGGAAATGCAAACTCAGTCTTGGCCTTATCTGCTAACTTGGAGCATGTGCATGTAAATTTTGGTGCAAATCCGTCGAAAATTGCGGCCGTGCATTCACACACACACACACACACACACACACACACACACACACACACACACACACACACACACACACACATCCTGCCTTTTATAGATAGAGATAAGTACATATAATGCGATAGTTAGTGCTTTGTAAGTTTTATTATTTAACTTCATGTTTATAAATAATACGGGAGTCGTAAGAATGGTTATCTAACGTCAGTCATTAATAATTGATGGCTAGTGTAACTTTCAACTAAATATTTGCTTCTCGTCTTTACTGTCGTTGGTAAATATTACCGTCAATAAAACATGCATTAGTTTAAATTAAAATAATCACACGTCAGATATTAGTAATGATTGACATTGATAAATGTAATAGTGTACATTGATATTTTTGAAGCCATTTTGATAATACAATGTACATTAAAAACAGATTATATTTATATTTTCAGAATTTACTTATATTTCTATAATAAATAAACCCTAAGAATTTAACGATTTAATAAGTTTTTATTTAAACTATTTACAAATTCATTTATCGCCTTAGGGATTATATCACACAAATCGAACTCTCTCTGTTATAAATAAATGCATATAATAAAATAGTTATAGATATTTACTTTTTCACATCCGATATGGTAGATATGATATACAATTCTGTATATCAGACTAACGGTGGGTAATTGAATGACAAAATGTAAAATCCCCCTCTTTAATCATTTCTTTCTTCAGCCAAGGGATACAAACAATAATGGAATCGGGAGAAAGCTGAAAGAAGTCTAAATACATCAGATATTTTAAATTTAAAATTCAGCGTCCCTATAACTTCAGTGTTTCTTGATGGAGAATTGTAACCATCATTTTTTTGTATTCCGTGCCCTCCTTCCTGCATATATATATATATATATATATATATATATATATATATATATGTGGTTCAAGTAAAAGAGTTTTTTTTTTCATTTTTTATTCCATTTTATATATTTTAAAATGTCCTGGATTGAAATATATAAGCTGAAATTGTAAAAAAGATATATATATATGAATATATATATATGAATGAATGATAAAAATAAAGTTTCAGTGTATGCTATATCTATGGGTAAAAACTACTAGATAGGGGTGTGTAAATATAAAAGTGGACACATCTCAACACCGAGAAACGACAGTCTGTTTCATGCTCAAGCGTAATCTTCAGACATTAATTGAAGAATGAACTGTCTCTTTCTGTGTTGACCTCGATGTCCAATATATACATACATACATATATATATATATATATATATATATATATATATATATATATATATATATATATATATATATATATATTTGATGCATGTTTCATTAAATAATATAGACAATTTTTTCTATTTATTTCAAGTAACTATACTTAAACATGAAAACAATAAACAAAAATTAAAAATTCTTGAAGCTATATACATAAATTTAAACCTAACTTAAACAAAATAATCTATGAAAACTCCACAAATATACTTAAATGCGTATAATTAATAACATAAGCCATTGTTTTATGCCAACGGCTTCCCATACAATATTTCTCGTTTTCACTCTCGCGTGGTCATTTGTGACGTCACGAGCTGCGGTGCGATTTTCGCTTCCGCGTCTCGTATACACGAGGTTGTCGTTGCTTTGAAATCTTTCATGCAGCAAAAACAGACTATCATTAGTGTTTTGTTAAGCTTATCAGACAATGTGAAAGGAATTTACTTAAAGTAAATAGAGAAAATTTGTCTAAATTATTTAATGAAACATGCATCAATGAAAAATGCTGCCTAAATACACACAACATAAATATATATATATATATATATATATATATATATATATATATATATAATGACATTTTTATTTTAAAATATCTTACACTGGGACACGGAAATTTCTATGATTCATGAATTAATATCTTTTTTTGGTTTTTATCCCCTCATCAGGCAATGTTCGTTAACGTTTAATGAAAATGGTTTAATTTTGATAACAGAAAACAGTATGTTTGCTTATTAAGGATTTGGACAGATATCAGCCATGAAACTTTAAGCTAAAAATTATATTCAAAGAAGATAAGGCTCCTTCCAAGAAAAATTTAATATTTATTTAGTTTGTCAGAAACGATTCGATAGATCCCATTTTAATGGAATGCGTTCCAGTCTCTTCAGATAATAATACAGCAGAAAACCTTTCGTCAATCATTAAAAGAGATGCATATATGAATAAAAGAAATCAAAGAAGTTTTCTGGTAAACAATAAGACATACTGAACGTAACGTTATAAAATTTTATATTAAAAAAAACATTCATTGATGTAAAAGAATTAGAAATGGTATCAAATAATTGTGGAGTCAAAACGAAATTAGAATATTTACGAAAACCAGGAAAGGAAAATACAAATAGAAAAATAGTATGGCTTAATTTACCATACAACTAGAACGTTGATACAAATAAAAGCAAATATTTGTAAAGCTTAAAGCAAAACGTGTCCATAAATGAAATAAATTGAAAATATAATAAAAACAGCGTAAAAATAAATTATAGTTGCTTGGATAACATTGAACAAATAATTAAAAAAGAACAACATTAATAAACAGGAACACTACAAAAAACTTAAAGATGTCATTACAGCAATAATGCCAATGCACGTATTCTTCGGGCATTTGGCTTTGGACCTTCAGTGATCTGGGATTTTATACACACCTCGGCTAATCCGATCTGTTATAATAAGAGTTGCTGGGGGGGATACATCCTCACTACATGAAGACAGTTGTGATCCGTCAGAGCGGAAGACTTGATTAATATAATATGCTCTACCCTTTTCTTCCTTATTTTAAGTGGTCTCTTTCAAGTTTCGCTTGATTTTTTATGTTAAAAATATATATATATATATATATATATATATATATATATATATATATATATTATGGACTCTCCCGTTGTTTTCGATGTATGAGTGTTTTTCAGTTCAGTTTTTATGTTTATGTTTCGTATGAGACATCAATCCTCTACAGGATTTGCAAACAGGACCACAGGGACATGCTGAAGGGTTGACCGATATCTGCGCTGATATATTGGCCCAAGATTTAATGTTGGTTCTTAATTCTCTCAGATGGTTGAGACGATTCTTTTCAAAATCAGTTATACCTCGGTAGCAGGTGTTTCTCCAGCTTATTCGGGTTTTCAACAGCGTGTTCGAACTCCTCTATAGGGATGTGTGCAGTATTTAAATTGCATTTGAGTTTGTCCTTGAAACGTAATCAAAGACGGCCTACATTAAGCTTACTATGAAAAAGTTGGCAAGACATGAGTATTTTCGCAACTAATGATCACTCATTCTTATGACATGACCAGTCCACACCGATGCCACATTTGATGAAAAGATCAGGGTTATAGATTTTGTCATATATATATATATATATATATATATATATATATATATATATATGAAGAAATGTAATCTTAAGGTGTGCTATATTTATGGGATAAAGTGCACAATATCAGAGATAGAGCGTGTGTAAATATAAAAGTGAACATTGAAGTCAACACTTAGAGGTGATAGGCTATTTCATGCTAGACGTAATCGTGGCCTGATGATTGCGTCTAGCATGAAACAGCCTGTCGCCTCTAAATGTTGACTTCAATGTTCACTGTTTATATATATATATATATATATATATATATATATATATATATATATATATATATATATAGTTTTATGTCGTTTTAATTATGCTATATTTATAATTGCACAATATAAATAATAAAGCGTCTGTAAATATAAAAGTGGATACTAAGGTCAACACCAATCTTCAGCATTGTGCATTATCTATGAATCTGGTCAATGGTGCGTTATGGGTAGCAAGATGTACTGTAGTCACCCAACGGTTAGGCGGTAAATGTTATATTTCAAAATATTCTAGAGGATATTAAGTAGGAATAATTGTGAATCTGAATGCGATTATTTGTAACTATTTTTGATTGTTGTTTGTTAACTTTTTACTCATTATTTATTATTGATTATTTAATTAAGTGTTGTTGATGTGTGCGGTAAGAAAATTAAATATAAAATAATAAAATCGCTTGCTAACAAACTGACGAAGAGGCCGGTATAAAGGATTGAATAAGACCTGATGATGAAACAAAAATGGATGGAACAGACGTCAAAAGCAAAGGTGTGGTTGTATAATACTTATTAGATAGAAGTTTTAGTAGAAAAAGAAAACAGAAAGTATATAGAGAAATGAGAGGTTTAGTTGTATACCGTTGCAAACATTAACACAGATATAACCATTGTCTGAAGATCACATATGGCGTGAAGATAATCCCTAACCATAAAATACACACACACACACACACACACACACATATATATATATATATATATATATATATATATATAATATACACATATATACACACACACATATATATATGTGTGTGTTTGTGTGTGTGAAAAGTGTATATAAATATAAATAAATATATATATGTATAATTATTTATATATTATATGCTCGGTACTTATTAGAAAGCGCTCAATATCAGAGATAGAGTTAATAGTTGGTTGGATAGATGTGATTTTCACATCTATCCAACTAAATATATATATATATATATATATATATATATATATATATATATATATATATATATATATATATATATATATATGTATGTATGTATATATTAGTACAGGTAATCGATCCGTTGGTATATAATCCGGGTGGATCCTAGTAAAATTAGTTATTAAAACTGATCCACAGAGAGCTCGATACATTTATTATAACAGAATATTATATTATTATTATAACAGAATATATTTTTTTACGGCAATAAAACAAAATGACCTTAACATAGCATCTATCTGTTCAGACACTTAGGGGTTGATGATAGCTGCATACAGAACGGTTTGAAATAGACTACCTATGTTGAAGTATTTTTTTTCCTCTACTATATATATATATATATATATATATATATATATATATATATGTTATACAAAAATAAATATCTACTTAAACACGTTGATCCATAACCTTTTAATATAAAATACAGTTATTTTTTATATATCAAAAAGAACAAATAATCCCCCCTTTAATAAAAAATAAATCAATATCCACAAAGCTAAGCTAAAAGAATTTTTTTTCTCACATATATACACAAATCCCGTTTATTTTAAATGCCAAATATAAAACCACCATCATTGAGACAATCAGATTTTTTTAATTTTTAAATTTAAATTACGTAACGGCCAGTTTATACCCAGAATGTGAAGATTGCGTTGTGCATGAAACTCCAAGGGAGACTATCGGCGACGGATAATATGTATATTTATTAATATATTACATAGGCACTGTTTTATTAATACCAGCGCTACATATGCGATATATATGTGTGTGTTTGTGTGTGTGTTTGTGTGAGTGTGCGTGTGGATATAAATCAAATAATTAGATATTAGTAATTGTATATACATGCGTTCGCGTGCATACACATGTAAACGAATCAATATTTACTTAATTAAATATAAGGTATATACAAAACAGTCCTCAATATGGATAAGCAGAGCTAAGAATTATATATTAATAAACATAAATATACCTACGTTCGAAGTGCAACTTAAAGTTTCGTGTTTCTACCAACTCATCAGGCACGAATGAAAGGAGGCTTATATTAAACATGTTGGTTTTAAGTTCCATAGCACACTATTTAAAGGAACATTCCTGTCCACATTTACTTTTCAGAGAAATATTAATTTGCAATACAAGTATACACTGACATGAAAATAAAAAACAAAAATCTTCCAATTCTTGAAACGCTCTAAATAAAATACAACCAACACTAAATAAGATTAATTCTGAATCTAGCAGCAATGTCTTAAAGTACATATGAAAGCATTATTTTGGGAGACTCAAATTGTAAAAAAAATTTTAATTTTTAAAAAAAAATTGCAGGTTTTGTATTTAAAATATTAATAATAAAAATACAAGTTACTTTCCTTACATGCATATTATTCTTAATTGTTACTTTTTAAACTGACAATCGACATCTCTAGATGCTGTGGTCTATTCCCTGTCCTTCTCTTCATCCTTTCCTATGTCACGCCTCTTTACTCTCGCTCCCACTTTCTGTAAACCCTTGCGTGTTAGTGGCACTCCCGCCTTGCTTGAGGTGAAACATTTAATATATATATATATATATATATATATATATATGTGTGTGTGTGTGTATGTTTCAGTAAAAAAACAACGAAACTTGATTATCTTTGTATTTGCATTGTTCGTATTTCTAATAATTTTATTTTTATTCCTGATTCCTTTTGGTAAATAAAACTTCCAATGTTGAAGTGCTTTCTGCTAACATTAGTCATATTCAAAGACTTTTTTTTTATATCTTCAGTTTACTAACTCATTTCACACGTTAGCATTCATCGCATTTTCGTCTATTTCCGCACTTAAATGAAAAGTTTGCTGCCGAAATGCGTCCATTAAACCGTGTGCAACATTTATCTATTTGTTATCAATTAAAAAGTTTTAGGTATTTGGTTAATGAGAGTTTTACAGGTCGATTATTATATTTATTGATAATACTTTAAAATTCAAAATGGCACCCAATGCTTTTGCCATAACCGTTAAGCTCTTCTTCATTATCTGTTCCATGAAATTCTACCACACGATGTCTTAAGGGCTTCTTTCAGGTATGATACACTCAAATATAAGATGCGTGAAATATTGCTCTCCAATATGGGCCATATCATAATGTCTCTATGATTTATGCGAGGGCTTGATGAAGACCAAATTGACTTGTCAGAAAATCCACAGAAATATCTCTTGCACCAGTGTTTGCAATATCTTGAATGGAGACGTGTCTGAAAACAATAACAACATATCTATCTCTCAAACAATTTCTAATAAATTCTGCTATTCATTTTCACTTGTTCTTCAATAAACATCAAGTGTATTTCGAATCATCAGAAGCAACAGAATCTCAAACCATGACAACAGTTGATTTCTGTGACTTGATATGTTCTGATTCGTTCGGGAATGATTCCTTGTTAAGTGATGTAAATCCTATCGGTTTGGAAGTTGACCACAGCCTGCACAGTAAAAAAAAATTCGTCTGACCCAAAGAAGTCTTTGTCAGCCGCCCATTGCATCTACTCCAAAATGTTCTTCCATCTGCCAAATCGTTTTTTTTTTCTTTTTTTTTGTTTTTGTTTTTGTTTTTTGTTTGGAAGCACTTGAGATCAGCTATCGTCGCTGAATGTTGTAGGGTTTTAACCCGAAATTCATTTTCCCACTTTTATTCTTCTTTTTTTCTTTTTTTTTTTGTATTTCGCTTCATATTTCTTCGTTGATTTCCCTTCATCTTCTTTTTGAAAAAAAATTATAATAGCTGTCCTTTTTTTTTTTCAAGCAAGTAAAAAATCCTTGCTACTATCCTCTTCTTAATGAAGTCATGTACAAATCAGAATATGAGCCCGATTGAAAATCGTTTATAGACCCGAGTAAATTTTGCTTTCTTTTTTTTTTTAAAAAGAAAATTATATTCATGCGTGTAATGTAGATATGTAAGAATTTTTACTGAATATAATTTAATAATTTACCAATATTTTCTGTAAACATAACTCCGCTATGAACAAATCTGGAAAGCCTGAGATGCTTGACCAATTTTGAATAGATTCGAAATCAACCTACAAATTTAGTCGGACACAACATCTTTTGAATGGGCAATAGATAAAAGTACATTTTTTATGAGTTTGGGATGTCACATGATCACATCATCTAAATCGAAAACGCTTATAGCGTTCATTTGTATAGAAGTGTGATGGTATTTCTTGTTATGAAGTTGAATTGTTGATAGTGACGTGTCTCTAAATTTCAAACTGTTTACAGATTTTCTCTCTGGTCAGAGAAATAGGTTTTCTGCTAGAAATACGTCGTGTTTACCGAAGGTTATTCAAAGGATAATCTGTGTACTTATAGATACTGTTGAGAAAAAAGGATTGTGGAAAAGAATAAGAAAACATGGCCGATCGCAGATGTTACGTTTTCACATTGCACGAAAAATAAAATACTAATGTTTATTCCCTCTGTTAAATGAAAACGTTCTCTTTCAAAACACGAGTAGGGTTGGGACCATAAAAGCGCCATATGAAGGGAGACATATCAGTGAATCTTTTTGTATGAAGATGTGGCTCATGACCACGATAATGCTCGAGTCAATCTCATTTTTCACTATATGCTCATATTGCCATTTTTTGCTGTTATCATTGCAGTTTTTGTTTTTTTTACCAGAACTCATATTGCAATTTTCGTTGTTATTACTTTCCTCTATCACTCCTTATTACTGGTTACCACATTGTATTCATTTCTATGCTTGGTCGGCTCAGGAGATTTTTGTGTCCTAACATATGTGTTGATTCCTTAAGTTTATGAATTTTCCAATGATATTCTTTGTCTATGATTTCAACCTGACCCCACAGAGGGCGGTGATCTCCCTTTTCTTTCCATATGTGGTCAGCTACGCCTGATTTTTCCACTTCCCCTCATGTTACAGCTTTCTGGGGTTCTTAAAACATATTGCAATATGAATATTGGTAAAAAAAATGGTTGCTGAAGACATTAGGTTTATAATACCCAGACCTTCATAAACAGATGTCCTCAATGACACAGTGGATAAAAGCGTTAGTTAGATCCAGTGACAGGACCCAAAGAGAGTGAGTTCAATAGCTGCTTAAGCGGTAGAGAGAGGAATTAACAGGAGATAATTGATAACTGACATCTATTAGACATGGCACGTGGAACTAGAACAGTCTACCCCAGAGAAGGAAATAAAGGGTTCAGTTCAACATTCCAACCACCTGAAGAAGGCCGGATCGTACAACGGTCGAAACGTTGAGATAAATATGGCAATAAAGATGAGGACAATAGTCCGAATAATGTAAATAATATGCAGAATCCAGTTATGAAACTGCAGCGGACTGCCACTGACTCTACTATCATTTCGAGTGGCGCCTTCTATTACATGTCCATCATAGTCCGAATAACAACACTATAAATAGAAACAAAATTGCATACGGATCCATAATTATTTCCACTCAATAGCTGCTGGAATAATTCGAAACACAGCCGCACAGACAACGAGCACATAGCCTGACGAATGCGTTATGATGAAACAGACTGTTGGCTGTGGCTGTTGACTTCAATACCCACTTTTTATATATATATATATATATATATATATATATATATATATATATATATATATATAATTAAAAAAAACAGTCTGTTTCATGCTTAAACGCAATTTTCAGACCTGATGACTACATTTAAGGATGAAACAGACTATCGTCACTTGATGTTGATCTCAGTTTACACTTATATATTTAGACTGTCTATTCCTGATATTGAGCATTTTAACCTATAAATATAACATACCTTATATATATATATATATATATATAGATAGATAGATAGATAGATAGATAGATAGATAGATTAAAATACAGCCTATATATATATATATATATATATATATATATATATATATATATATATATTTAGGTACCATTTTAATCTGTAAATACATTGAGCATTTTATCCTATAAATACAGTATACCTCATATATATATATATATATATATATATATATATGTGTGTGTGTGTGTGTGTGTGTGTGTGTGTGTGTGTAAATATATGGATATAGAGACAGTATGAAGAAAATATACTGAAAAAACAAACAAAATCCTAACATACGATTTGTCTGTATTGTTTTATGTCCATCGTCTTTTCTATTTGAATTGTATATGGTCTATGTTAATTATGTTTTATGAATATGTCCTGAAGATGGTCTATTAGGATCGAAACGTCCGACGTTGACATTAAACATTAAAACAGCATAATCGCATGTTAGGATTTTTGTTTATTTTTTTCAGTATATTTTTTTCATATATATATATATATATATATATATATATATATATATATATATATATATATATATATATATATATATATATGCTGCATTTCATCCAAGCATGTTTGGTTGAATAAGATATACATATTATGTCTATTTATTTTTATTTTAATCTTCTCAAATTCATGGATCAATTCTTTAGTGTTCTTATTAAACTTTAAACTGATTAAGAAAGACGTCGTAGATTTTGTCATTCTTTTATTATGTCAAGTAATTTCAGTCGCATCCAAGATCGTCTTCATTGGTGAATTGCTAAGACAAAAACTTAATTATCTTTCTTTTAAATTGCCGGTTGAGTATTTAAGAACATTAATATTAAAAAGATATACAAATTAAGTTACCTCCCTTATATATTCTTAACGTTAATATTTAAATCGTTTCATCCACATATACAAAAATATCACAACTATCAATTACATTAATATTTTGTCTTATTATCTTATCTTATTGTCTTTTAGCCATATTGCTAAACATTCTATGGGAAGAAAGTTCAGTGACTTAATTGCTAATAGAATATAAAAATTTATATTTATATTAAAAATGTGACATCGAAAGTTGCCTTCCAAAAGTCAAGCAATGTATTAAGGAACAGGAAAAATTTGTTGCAAAGAAAGAGAAGGGTCATGAAATGCAATGTGATATCGATCATCCTATAAAACAGCGAATGCTAGACAATCTCCTTCAAGAATGAAGAGGAAGCAGTGAAAATGAGGTTCTACAGAATGATGATCAGAATAAAATGGACTGGTCATATGATCAACGAGGATATTTTAAGGAAAATGGAAATAAAAAGGAAACTTATATTTAACACCAAGAAGAAGGTTATAAAGAATTAATAATGTAAAACATTCGTTGATTAAACAAAGTTCATTATTCAAGATCAACTTGATATCTGTTAAATCACGTCGAACAAAAAGGCAATATACATATATTGATATATACATCTATATGCGAACGATGATGCACACACACACACACACACACAACATACAGAGAGAAAACGCAAAATCATAATCGATGCATACAGATTGAGATC
>CAHIKZ030000946.1:4242500-4305000 GCA_903632075.3 Acanthosepion pharaonis
CTTGTAATAAATATGCCGTCAAAGATGAGGACAATAGTCCGAATAATGTAAATAGTGTACATAATACTTCATCTCAGAAATATAGATAGATAACTCGTTCATCCTTAGTAAGTTTTTCAGTAATTTGTTCTTGTAAAAGAAGAAAATATCAAAGCAAATTAAACCTTTAAAACATGATTAATTAATTAACCCATGTAGTGCGCGGCTTTTTTCTCACCCTGAATATCTTCAGTTAACTGGCGAACCCTGTATAGGGGTAACATACATACGTGTTCCAATTAATCAATACCTATGATTATGTCTACATATATGTAGATTACACTACATATATGTAGGCTGCACTGTATGCCTGCATATGCCCAGCCTGAATATGCCCAGCCTGAATATTTGCCTAAGTAATAACAGATTAAATCATTGTCTCTCATAATATTTTGAATTCCTTGTCTCTTCATAACAGAGGCGCGATCCTAACTCTCAAGAATTATACTTATTATATGACAATGGTTATGGGAACCGCGGTAGATTTTTTTCCCTTCACCTTCTTCATGGTTTGGTAGTTAAAGTTTAACTTTGTGGGGGAGCAAACAAGAATAAACAGCGATATTTAACACATAATCTGGGGCTGATAGAAGAGACGGGTTCCTGTCTTTCTGAAGACTAGCCTGTAGATTGATATCGCATCACTCCTTCCATTTCCTATGTTGATAGCCATTACACTATACACACTGTACTGGCAGTAACAGTAGTAGTAGTAGTAATAACTGATATATATATTTAATTTCTCTTTGATTAAACGATGCCAACCATTAATAATTCTTGGCTTGTGTCACTTTCTGCTTAGTCGTATTTGCTTTTCATCTCTCATGCCAACATTAAATATTGTCATGAATAAAATATTTAACTTTCTTTTATAAGTTGGAAACATTAATCGCCCGATATTATTAATGGTTGATATAGTTATTTTAATAGAGATCCGAGTTAAACGTAATAGTATAAACTGGGTAAGATTCACAAGTCCATCTTATATTATACAATATAATTTGTATAAACGAAAAAGACAATAGAAAAACTGTAGTTTTAGCTGACGCGTTTCGTCTAATGTGCACTTTTTCAAGGTTTTTTCCCCAATATCACCTTTTCTAACAAGCGAACGTAAACAACAAATATATCAAGAAATCAAAAGAAAATGGTTGAATCCATCAACCCAACAATACAAACAATATTTCTACACGTGAAAATATTCTTCAAGCATGAGGCAAGTTTTTTTCTGTTAACCAAATTAATATATAATAGCGTTTGTAGAAATTTTGAAAAACAAACAAAAATCCATAAATGTAGTTAAAATGAAAAAATTGTCGACGTCAGACGTTTCGGTTTTAAAAATAAACCATTTTTTTAAAAGATCACGTTAAACGGAAAGCTGATCTTTTAAAAATTTTCAGTTATCTTGGATAAGACTTGTGTTTTTATGTCCATCGTTTAAAACATATTGAACTGAATTTTATTTTAATGAATTTTTGTCTTGAAAATGGTTTATTAAAACCGAAACGTCTGACGTCGACAATTCTTTCATTTTAACTACATTTATGGATTTTTGTTTGTTTTTCAAAATTTCTACATTCTGTCGGATTTATATCCATTTACACTTGCTTATATACTGTCTACTGAAAACACAAACCTAAATTCGTTTTTTTACAACATGGAAGATTGCAGGCTTATCCGGAAATACAGGAATTTTAAAATAATCACGAACTTTTAGGAATACGTTATGAAAGCGTCGCCCATGTGACTACGGCGTGACCACGTTAAACGGAAAGCTGATCTTTTTAAAAATTTTCAGTTATCTGTTTTACTCTTGGATAAGACTTGTGTTTTTATGTCCATCGTTTTTCGTCATATTGAACTGAATTTGTATTTTAATGAATTTTGTCTTGAAAATGGTTTATTAAAACCGAAACGTCTGACGTCGACAATTCTTTCATTTTAACTACATTTATGGATTTTTGTTTGTTTTTCAAAATTTCTACATTCTGTCGGATTTATATCCATTTACACTTGCTTATATAATAGCGTTTCTAAATTCTTCTAGTTGCTAACGACATTTTGTTTGTTGTTTGTTGTTTGTAGATACTCTGTTTCAATAAATTCATTTCGTTTTTTGCCTTGAAAAAGTCCACACTGGACGAAACGCGTCAGCTAAGACAACAGTTTTACTATTGTCTTTTTCCTCTATACATATTGTCTTTTTCTAGAGGTTAATTCTGAGAAATATTTACAATATAATTTATATTAATCAACAGCTATCGATAACATTTTAACAATGTGCTTAGATTAATATAATAAAATATACTATGTAAATTTCAGGTTATAAGTTGTTTCATTAGAAATATTTACAATAAATTTATAGTGGTGAGATTTTATGATGACAATAAAAGTTTGTAACTTACAGCTGCATCACGTTAAAACACGTACGATCAGCGAAGTTAAGCAACGTCCAACTTGCTCAATATCTAGATGGGTCACCGACTGGGAATATCAGGTGCTGTACGCTTGGATGTCCCGGTGGCGGGATAGATAATGGCTCGAAATTGTTAATCGGAATGCCGAGTTCAAATTCTAGTTCTGGTCTTTATATTCACTTGCGCGCAAATATCATTGCAAAAGTTCTGAATCCATCTCTTTTCCCTGCCAGTCAATTAGTAAGTCTTGTATCTCTAAATCATTATTATCTCCAAGAAAAATGTGACAATCTAAACATATTTTTTTTGGCATTAAATAGCCTGCAAAATGTTGATAAGCGGTAAAAAAGGAACCAGTCAAATCAAAGTTTGTCTATTATATTATAAATAATTATTTAATGGCTGATTGCTCGTATCGGCGTATGCCTGTCTATTAGGGCAAATAGCTAATCCCTGTGGCATACACCTGCACAGGTACATTTTGTGTTTGGTCAGCACAGAGCCTACTTACACAGGGAAGGCCGTAGTTATAGTTTGTTAGACAGAACGCACTATCTGGTAAGATCAACACTCACAAGGCCTTCATGGCCTCGGTCACGGGGACTTGTAACTAGCACAACGACAATTTCTCAATTTGCCTCACAAGATTGAGTATCGTCAACCCGTCGTATGGTTTTCACGCCTTTTTCAAAAATGCCGCATACTGGGATCGCATCCCCTATAAAACAATAACATCAAGAAGTCACCTTCGTGACAAATCGGCAATGGTAAAATTTAAACCCGGGTATCATGATCAGAATGCCGAACGTTCTATGCACTTGGTCACGTACCCATATAAATAACTGCATATAATACTATAGCTATAGATATTTGTTTTCTTTTTTTTTTTAATAATTACCGATATGGTACATGATATATAAACTCTGTATATAAAACTAAGGGTGGGTAACTGAATGACAAAATAGAAAAATCCAATGTTATACGTTTCTTACTCCGACAAGTAATAAAAGTAAAAACAAAAGAAAAAGAAAGAATTAAGTTCATTATATTATTCCTCTAGATACACCGGACGCCAAAAATGTAAAATTTAAAGTTAAGTGTATCATTAGAGTTTCTTGATCTAGAAATGTAATCAGCCTCTGTTTTATTTCGCTCCTGACCGCCATGTTTGAAATATCTCAACTTGTCCTTTCGAAATATGAAAGTCGTAACTTTGGAATTTATTATGCAATTCGAAGTTTCTCCATGATAATGTAAATAAATATTCAACTTCAACGGGTAGATTCTCTAACCCCTTTAGGATAAAGAGGTTAGAGTATCTACCCGGATTTATTATTAATAGGCACAATCTTAAAAATGCAATATATGCCACTTATCTTGTGTTGAAGGTAGATACAAACAGAAATTTTTTCTTGCGAAAGATGAAATGGGTTACATAGGATTTCAATATTGAAGATGACTAATATGCGAACTACAACTTTGAGATGTGATAGCCCATTTGTAGTTTAAAGTAATCAGAGTGATTGTTTCTGGGAGATAACGCATTGTCTAGCGTGATCAACAGCTAGAACAAAGCCAGTGAAGATTACTTGCAGCTTGTAACTTCTCTCTACGAATTAACTAACTCCTAAGTAGCCCCGTCTATCTAATTTGACTCACAAAGCCTTGGAGTAAGGTTTTCACATTGGGATCGCCTCCTCAGAGTGATAACATTAAAAAGTCACCTACCTGAGAAATCAGACATACTAAGATTTGAACCCGGGTCTAATTCGACCACATTCACATATAAATAAATATATATAATAATTTAGTTCTTTTTTTTTTTAAATTTCCGCTATGGTGGATTTGATATACAACTCTTTATATCAGGCTGTGGGTTGATAATTTAAAGAAAAAATAGTAAATTCTCTATTATTAATTTCCTTCCTCAAACAAGTGATGCAAGCAAAAACGAAATCGGGAGAAGACTGCATGAATTCTAAATAGATCAGACGTCAGAAATGTTAAATTTGAATTGCATCGTCCCTATAGTTTCAGCTTACAAGTGATTCAAGTAAAAACGAAATTGGTAGAAAGCAGAATGAAGTTGGTAGGTTATTTCTCGAGATAAATCAGACACCAAAAATCTCAAATTTAAAGTTTCTCTGTCTCATTAGCGTTTCTAGTTGTAGACTTGTAATCCGCCTCAGTTGCATTTCGTTCCCAACTCCACGTATGCGGTTCCGTCGACAAAAAAACGTATGTGTAAATGTCCTTTCGAAAGATGAAATGGGTTACATAAGATTTTAATATTAAAGAAATATTCAACCTAAACAGCAAGACCCTAATAGGATTTATTATCGGTTGGCGCAGTCTTAACAATACAACATACGCCAATTACCCTGTGTTGAAGGCAGATAGAGATGGAAAACTACAGGACTTTATAAGACAAGGTAATGAAGTAAAACGAGAAGTCATCGACTGTAAGAAAACAGAATGGGTGAAATTAACTATGACGAGAACTACAAATTCGAGATGTTAGCTTTAAACAAATACATAAATTTAAATATTTGAGAAGAGTTTTTAGCAAAGTATGCAACAGCGAAATCAGAATGCACATAAAATTGGTTCCAAATGAGAAATAAATTCTAAGAAAAAAGAAAAAATTGTTACAAAAGAAAAACATTTGAACTATTACGTTATTCACCTTGTCTGACAGTGAATGCTGGACAATCTCCACAAAGATTTTGAATATTACTGCCACATATAGCCTGGTGCTTCTGATATTTATACAAAGTCAAAGAACAATCTGCAATATTATCGGTTCCAACCTGTCATTTCAGCTTCAATCACTTTCCCACCGCCATAATACAGCTTCCTTGTTTTTTTAGGTTTTTTTTCTATAAATATTTTTGATATTTTGCTGAAGAGAAATCGTTTTTGCTTCCTCGACTTTTCGAATATTCGTTATCATCATCATCATTTTTCGACCTCTCTATGGTTGGTTGGAACTCCATTCCCTTTCCCCACGCTTCGGTTCTGCATTGCTGTCCCCAGATCCCCAATGAACAACACTAAATCCCGAGCTATGGTGTCTGGGAAAGTCAATTTTGATGAGAAGACACTTACAGAAGAATGCCATTAAAGTAAGGATTTGACGATTTCCCTGTTCGCTCGGTGTCAATGTCTGGCAAAGTCTGATCATTTTTGTTTGAGCTGAAGAGAGCTTGGTCTGAGTTCTCCGTAAATTGTGTTAAGCGTTGCATGGGATCTCCAACTGATTTTCCTGATTTTTCTGAGTATATTTGTATATGTTCCATCCAATCGTATTTCAAGTATTACATTAACTGCAAGTTCACGTCATTTTAGAATTGAAATTCTATGCTAACAGTTTTTAAATTCCAGTCAATTTTTATCTTCAAAAATTTAAACGCAACGTCAAATCGCCATCTCCTCTATGCTTAATAACTGTTCTTTTATTGTCCTTTCCATTAATAATGTTTTTTCTCCAAATCATTCACACTTAGTAACCCCTTGTGTTATAGTGGGTTTATAAACTTGCTTGGGGTAAAAATGATTATTAAAAAAAAGATAACTGGATACAACAGAAAAATAGTTCAAAAGATGTTTGTTGAGAATATCATTGACTATACGTGTGAGTAACGACGATATTTTAAGGAAAATGATAAAATATATATACAATATCATAAAGAGACAACTGAAATTCCTTGGACGCACCATGCGGAAAAAAGGCTTGAGAAATTTAAAACTCACAGGATATATCAAAAGAAAAAAGAAGATGGGAAGGCAGCGGACAAATTAACTAACGATATGATGTGAATAGATGGCAAAACTGGAATAGGAAGCTTACTTAGCAAAAGGACAACCGTTGTTAAGTGTTATAATGGATAAAAAATGTGAGGAATCGTATTCTCCTATGTCTTGAATGGATACTGCACATAAAACATAGTTAATATTTAGTTTTCAATTTTAAATATGTCAGCTTTTGTATATCAGGTTTGTTGTGGGCAATGAAAATGTGGATAAAAAATTCATATTTCTCTGTTTAATCCCCAGTCCATTCTTGAAGGACACAAGTGTGTCCGAAAATTCCGAACTTAAAACCTTTCTTCCCATGCTTTATTTCTGTCATATGGTTAGTAATTGATATTTAATAAATGTTTATTGTACTGATTATATTGGTACCCATTCGTTTGTCCTAGCTTTATTAAATGACCTATTTACACACACACACACATGAATATAATATATATATATATATATATATATATATATATATATATATATATATATATATATATATATATATATAGTTATATCCCTTATATTGAGACGCTTGTTTTGTAGAAAAGATCCGTAGCGACAGCGGATAAATTTAAATATTGAAATAATTATAACAGCACACATTTTAAAAATCACCATCGCAGCGATCACTGTTTCTCTGTATTTATATATATATATATATATATATATATATATATATATATATATATATATATATATATATGTATGTATGTATGTATGTATGGTGTTTTGTGGAAAATTTTTGCTATGTAATATTGTTATTTATTTTCTATATTGTGGACTAAAAATCATATTTATATGTTCAATCTTTGCCTGGAAGAAAAGTTAAGAATAACATTTCTAAAAAAGGAAAACATTCTGATGGAGATAAGAAATAAACACGCGATGCGAACACCCTAAAAAATTCCTTTTGAGTTCGTACGAACCAGGATGAAAGTATGTATATTTTATACAAACCGACACTCATACAATTTCAATACACTTTGCTTTTATCCTTCCCTTCTATTACACTTCGCGTTGTTCTTTTATTCCATTTTTTAATAATAAAGCGTTAAAGAATTATTTAGCCTGAATCGCCTGAAGTCACTGAAAGGTTGAAACCAAGGTAGTGTGATCGGCAATGTTTTATTTTTAAATTAAAGCTCTTCCTATTAATTTTTCCTTCTTTTCTTTTCTTTTCTTTATATACGCACTGAGCACTTTTTAATACTACAGTTTCCAATCTGACAACTTTTTCATAATTGTATATATATGTGTGTGTGTGTACACACACACACACAGAGACACACACAGAGACACACACAGAGACACACACGCACACACACACACACACACACATATATATATATATATATATATATATATATATATATATATATATATATATATATATATGGATTCTATTATAAAAGTAATAAATGTGTTGGGTTAAAAATAAAATCCATTAATTCTTTAGAAATATATATATATGTGTGTGTGTGTGTGTGTGTGTGTGTGTGTGTGTGTTTCCAAAGAATTTATTTATTACACACACACACAAACATGAACCCACCCACCATATATATATATATATATATATATATATATATATTCATGAATCATTCATACAAAAAAACAAATATAGAGGTTAATGATTTAAATGGCGCAAACAATATCAATAAAATACACCAACCCCGAACCTGTATATGAATGATATGATACCTGTTTATAAATTCCAGTTGCATAAGGTCTTTTTAATTTTTACAAGCATCCGTCTGTCCCTACAGACATCCTCAGGTATGGAAATAGATTTCTTCTTGTTTTTACTCCTCGGTAATAATAATAATAATAATAATAATAATAATATATATATATATTGAGACATGTTTCATTGAATACTTTAGACAAGTTTGGCCAACTTATTTTCAATCCTTTCAGCAGCAATAGAATTGTAAAACTCATGAAACTTCCCGTTCGGTTTTTGTGCGCATTCTCATTCAAAGAACTCGTGTCAAAATTACAGGTTTTGTATCGTCCGGTTAAAGTTAGCGTTATTCTTTTCAATAACATGCGGTTCCTTAAATTCCCATTAAGAGCAATTGCATCGGTTAATTGAGGTATTTTATTTCACTGTAGCCTCCTCACTCTAGAGAATATTTGTTGGAAAGTGTACATTTTTTACACATGTTGCCCTATATCACTTGTAAAAACTCTCGACTTCAGTCCCGATGATCTTCATCGAAAAACTGTGACTTAAAAGAATTTATATTTACTAAAATTCACACCAAATTCTTCCAGAGCGATGCCCTTCCATTGCACTCTTATTGGATTGACATTTGCGATCGATCCAAATGTGGGCGTCTGGGGTGTGCTGTTTCTAAGGGTGGGGTCTACATTCGCGCTCTCCCTGATAAACAAGTTAAAACAGATTTTAATTCTGTTTTTTTTATTGTAAAGATTCCTTGTAAGTACCTCAAATATCATTCACACCACGAAATATGAATAACTCCCTGATTTTTGGTAACCTTTCATTTAGAGGATTTGAGTTGTTGCGAGGCAAGGTACACAAATTTTAATCTAAAATTATAATTTCAAAAGCGCGCCAAAAATTTAATGAAAAATAAGCAAACTTTGATTTAAAATTTATAATTTTGATGGTTTAATTAATATTTGCGATAAATAACGTTACTTTATTTGGGCTGAATTCAGAGAAAAGAGCCTGTAACTTTTCCAATGTTCGTTCTTATAAATATATGCACAGATATTGTGGTTTCAATCCTAAATCAAAAGTTATTTTATCAACGTCTTAAGTTATGGCATTGTGAAAAGAATAAAATATGAAAATGTTTGGAATAATCCATAAAAGTGTAACATTCTCATGAAAATCCGTGAAAGGGTTAATAAATTATCATCATGATACGATCCGAGAATCACGAAGCCTCAATAAACCAACATTTTCTTTAGCTTATCAGTTTAAGAGAATTGTGGTTTATTGATGCTTCGTGATTCTCGTATCTGTCATGCCAAGTCGAGAAAGATTACGTTTATTTTAGTTCAGATCATCTGTTAGCTGACAACGTTGTGCAGGATAATTCTATATCATATACAGAAACATATATTTTTAATTATTTCATCCCAAGCAAGGTGATAAAGTCGCTAAGACACAACGCGCTGTTGAAAATGAAAGACAATAGAGAGAAGGAAACCAAGAAAAGTTCACTGAGAAAAAGGACAATAAAAAGAATTGGACTCAAGTAGGCAGATGATGATGATTGACGTTGCATTTACGTTTTTTTTTTTCAGATTTTAGTTGACAGAAACGCAAGAAGCTGGAATATAGTTCATACACGAGAAGTTTGAAAGCCGAAACTATTAGAGCTGATACTATTAAATCTATCAGTTTCCACAATGAAATAATGAGTCCTAGCTTTCAAACTAGTACTAGGCTTAAATTTATGAAATAATATAATTAATAACTTTTATATATACTACAGTCCAAAAGTTTGCAGTCGCTCCCACCCAGAATTAGGATGGAATGAATTTGACAGATAAGTGAAACCTTTCCCTTCAAAAGATTTAAAAAAGCTCTTATAGTCATTGAAAAAAGAATTGAATCAATTATCAAACTTATACTTTGATAAACTTTTGCAATGAATGCCAAAAATTTGTGCTGCAGCTAATTATCGCAGCACATATTTTTGGCATTCGCTAAAGGAGGATATTTTGACTAGAGCAAAATGTAATCATAATTTTTTTTCTTTTTGTCATAATAAAATTTATAATAAAAAATCCTGTCTCACTTTTTTTAATAGGTGTATTATAATGGCTGTGTTGTTTAAAGTACAAACAACTACGTTTGGAGCCAATTTAAAACATTACCCGAGTTTACCTCAAATTTTTCAACTGTAGTGTATATTCATATATACTGGTCTGAACTTAATCATATCTTCACTATGTGAAATCAAGATTGAAATGCATTGAATGCCTTAACTCAAATGTTAATTTATAATTAGTTACTGATTAACACATTGTATTAATGTTCTGTATGCAAAACTAATTTTAAAAATGTAACTTGCTAAACAGTTTATTTATTCATAATTTCCTGCATTTTGATTTTATTTTCGACATCCTTGAGTTGATATTTACTAAGCCAAGCGAAATTTCGGAGAGAGCTTTATGATGGTACACTCAGGAAAGATTAGAATTTGTTAACAATGATACAAAATATTAAAAAATCCCACACAGTGACTGGCGCCCAGGACTCTCAGTACTTTTTTCCATTCTATCCAAAAATTTTCACCTTTTTTTTTCAACATATTTTTACAGAAGGAGGGGATTTCATTCCAGAATGCTGTCATCAGTAGATATGAAGCCTTCCGCAACACACAGAGTTATTGCTGGCATCTGTCCATTCTACACTGGTGCCACATTTGCTTCTTCCAAGATCTGAATCGCCGACACGGACATTTTTTTTTTATCACAAGTAAGAATGCAACTTATTTTGGAACATTTACAATAAAAATGGCAATAGCTTTTCAAAAAAAAAAAGAAGAAAACAATCAAAATGATTTTTCGTTCATTTTTTTTCTTTTATTTCTCTTTCTTATATTTATTTTCAATACTTTTTTTTCAGTTTTATTCTTCTCTTTCATCTTCTTTCACTTCTACTCTTCTCCCTATTTTTCTTTACATTCTTTCTTCTTGTCGTTTTCATTCTATTTTGATGTTTTTTCTGCTTTTCTTTCTTCTTCAGTTCATTTCTTCATTTTTGTTTTCCTCCTTTTTACTTCTCCTTTTTCTCCTCCTCCTCCTCCTCTTTCTTGCGCTCTTCTTTCACTACTTCTTTCTGGCCCCCTTTTTTCTTCTATTTTCTTCTCCTTTTCTTTCCCCCCTCCTACTTTTATCTTTCTTCTCTTTTTCATCCTCATTATCTTTCTAATCATCCTTTGCTTTCCCAGTTAATTTCCTCACCTTCACGTTCTTGCTTTTCTTCTTCCTTCTCCGACTCTATCACTTCCCCCTTTTTCTTGATCGCCTTTTTTCACTCTCCTCTTTCTTTTTTTTTCACCTTCATTCTACTTCTCCTTCTCCTCATTTTGCTCCTACTTCCTCAGTTCAACTTTTTCACATTCTCATTCTTGTGTTCCTTAATCATTTATATCTCGTTCTCTTTCTTGCTCTTCTTTTTCCCTCCTTGTGTTCACTCCTACTTACTCTCCTTTTTTTTCATTTTGATTCTAATTTCCCACTTCCCCTCCTCCTATTTTTTTTTATTTACAACCTTTCTTCTTCTCTTCACTCCTTTCTAACTTTCCTCCTCCTTTTTTCCATCTCCCTCTTCCTTAGTTCACCTCCTCCTCCTCCTCCTCCTCCTCCTCCTCCTCCTCAACTCCTTCTTCGTCACATAAACAAACAAATAACCGCCGACAAATTAACTGTTTTTGCCCTGTTTGCAAACTTTTGGTTATGGCGTTCTTTGTTTTGATTTTTTTTTTTTTTTTTTTTTTTTTGACGTCAACGTTTTTCCTTTTTTTTATTTATTTATCTGTTTGTTTTCACCCGCGCAATATTTCAACCTTTAATCTCTAGCTTGTAATTTGGCTGCCTCTTTCGCCCCCACAAACATGGACATATATAAATCGGTGTGTGCCCAAGTGATCGAACGGGATGAAGAAGGGGAAGAAAACGAAAACTTGAAACGAATCAGAAATAAACTCGGTCAAGACTGGTTTGTAAAATCTGCTTTTTGCTGGTGCATTAGAAGTTTAGATAATGGCTTCCACACGTGCCTCATTCTAACTGAAGAATTCAGTCAAGGGTTCAACCGGAAATTTTATGTCATTTTTTTGGTTTATTATTTCTTTGATTTTTTTTTTTTTTTTGTTGCTTTTACAGAAAATTCTTATTTATGTCTTTTGGAGATACGAGAATAAAACAATTACAAAAATTTAAATATCTGGGAAATACTCTAACAGAGGACGGAAAGTGTGACACCGAAATCCGAAGGTGCATTGGGGGAGCCAAAATGCCTTCCGTAAGTTAAGCAGAGTATTAAGAAATAATATAATTTAATTAATAAAAAAGAAAAGAGTACTGAACAGTTATGCAATGCAATATCACTCGTTCTATATGCCAGTGAATGATGTACAAACTCCTCACAGATGAAGAAGAGAATGTCGCTCTACAGAAGGATAATGAGAATATCATGTACCGAACATTAGAAAAAATAGAAACAAAAAGGAAATTTATACTTACTATTAGGAATAAACAGTTGAAATTTACTTAGTCACATAATGAAGAAAGAAGGCTTGGAAAGTTTGATATTCACAGGACAGATTAAAAACAAGAAGGTCAGAGGTGAGCAGTGCATAACGTACTTAGTAAACTTGAGTGAACAGATGGCGGGACATGGTTTACGAGAGATCACAAAAAAGACAAAATCTATTAAGATTTAAAAAGGACAGGAAATTGTGGAGAGCTATGATAGACTATGTCCTGAAGGGACACGGCACATAGAAAAGTATTATACTGAAACACACCTATTCTATAGTTAATAGAGTCTCACGCTTATAATAAGTAGGAGTAGTAACGAGGGGTCAGTCAGTCAGTCGTTCACTTCTGAACCGACTGTTCGGTTGAACTCTCTGCCTTCGGGCGGGGAGGAACCCGAACGAGGCTACGCCGAGGGGCGGAGTCTCGTTCGGGGAGGTAAACTGGCCCTGAGCCCGTTTATACGGGTTCAATGGGCATATTTGGGGGCCGAGCCCACGAGATCGTAGAACCCACAATAAATAACCGACCTTGTGTTACATGCTGCCACAGTGGTGGTGGGGGGACTGAATATCGTCAGTCAGTCAGTCAGTCGATGTTGGTCGATCGGCTGATCGGTTGAACTCTCTGCCTTAGGGCGGGGAGGAACCCGAGGGGGGATCGCCGAAGGGTGGATTCTCTTTCGGGGAGGTAAACCGAGTCTGAACCCGTTTATACGGGTTCAATGAGCATATTTTTGGCCGAGCCCACGGGCTCGGAGATCCACGTTAAACCGGCCTTGTGCCACATGATGCCCTCGTGGGGGGAGTGACTGAATATCGTCAGTCGGTCAGTCAGTCGATGTCGGACGACAGTTAGTCGAATACTAAAGTATCAGCGACCACAACTAGATTACTCTTCGTTATACCTATTATATCAAGTTCCTAATGTTTTGTACGTCGAACCTATTTTAGGACCGACTTAGTACAAATACAAGCCTCCACTGTGAAATCACTCCATAACATAAAGTAAAAATACTGAACAAAATAGGATAAAGTCTGAGAGAAAGCGAGTCGGAGTAAAATATTGAAGATTTTACAAGTATAACAATATGCTGTATCTGACAGAAATAAAAAAAAATATTGTTTCACCAACACGCTACGTCGGGAGGGTCGACCTGCATTCAAAATGAGTTGGGATTCTTAACTGAGCTTGAACCCCGCCCACTAGAACTGGAGAGAAGTATACTATTTCAAAACACATAACAGATGATAGACAGATAACCCGATCAATTCAAAACAAATGAATTATTTATAGCATTTAGGTAGAGCAAAATTTATTATTGTGCTCACATATTGTCAAAAAAGAAAATGTTTATTTTTAGTAAATGATGGAAGGCGTTCAATATTAATGGAGAAAAAATGAAATATCTGATCAGAATAAACTATGATAATATTTATAAAGTAACATAACCGTATTTAGATTTGATGAAACCCTCCAGTGTGCAAATCCTAGAAGAAACGCGTCAAATAAATTACCCTAAGCTTTACAGAATTTGAGAACGATTTTTTCGGTTTCTACGCATTGTGAGACCCTAAGAGTTCATGCCTTAACCAGAAACTGAAACTACAAAGAAAAGGATGCGAGGATTGTTTAAAGCAGGGGTCGGTAACTGATTCGAACCCACGGGCCGGATCATGTTATAATGACGGGTCGTGGGCCGGATGAAGGCCATTAATGAAAAATTAAGGAAAATTACATATGCAGACCCCTGTCAACCTTAATATTTAAAACCATAATGAAAATAAACATTGAGAAATCAGAAAAACAAAAGAAAATCTAAAATTAAAAAACACCTAACAAAAATTACTCTTCCTCAAGGAACGTCAAAATAATTCAAAGTGAAAAAAATCAACCGAAGTGAAATGGATGAAATTATGACGTGTAGGTTTGAAACTGTTATTGAAAATTGTTCCACAAACGAACCACACACACACACATCAAACAAAAACGAAGCACATCTACCCATACATACGAGTACAAATATTTGCAAACATATACACTTACGTACGTACACATGCGGTATCATCCACACCTTCATGAGGCATATATGTATAATGCGCGTATGTTTAACTGTCTTTAGATTTCTGCTACCTCGCATGTCAGTCCCTCCCTGGCCTCTTTCACTTTATCGTTCCTTTCGCTTCTGTTATCTTTTAATGTAGCCAAGGGTCATAACAAATATGTATCCATTATTTGACATTAAACGTAGGCAACGCAACTTGGTAAAATAAGTCTCATGAAAGATAACTGGCAGATAGTCTAATATTTTTAGTGCACTGAGATGTGTAGACATTCTATGGAAAATGACATATAACAAATTTCATTTGAAGGTCGTCTCTCATGTTAAAAATAGTCATTGGTACTCAGGCTCGCGGGCCGGTCAAAATGCCTTCGCGGGCCGGATCCGGCCCGCTGGCCGTAGGTTGCCGACCCTTGGTTTACTGTATATAAAATTCAGTTTTTTAAATATAACAGAAATACAAAGTTGAAAATCGGTTTGATGCCAGTAACAAAAATAAAGAAACGAAAAGGGATGAACACCACTTGAGTGTACAAGAAGCTTAACATTGTTTAAATAAAAATAGTTGGTAAACGTATTAGATATTGAGCGTTGAGAGAAACCTGCTGTCAATGTTTCGACAAAATTACATCAAATTTGCAAAGACTGGATTTTAGTAAGTCACAAAGAACTTTTGAAACTGCTTTTGGAACCATGATATATTTGGGAAGGATATTAGAATAGATAAGAACTTATACTGGCAGTAAAGCACATCCATACGTATAGAAAATTTATTCAGTAAATACTCAAAAAATAGACAGGAGAGTTGTAGAAAGATGTGTAATCACCAGACATTCAAACTATACAATGAGTGGATACTGAGAGAATTAGAAGTCCTACCAGAATTACTTATTGGGGGCCACAATCTTAACAATATAGTATATGCAGATGACGTTATGTTGATAATATACACAGAACGGACAAAAAATCCTACTGAAAGTATGGAAGAGAAGTGAGAAGAATCCATTGCAGAAGACAGAATGGAATGTTGTCAGCAAAAAGAAAAAGCCCAACGTGCAAATTACAAAATGGAGATACCATAACCAATAACAGTACAACATCTAAATATATGGCATGTGTTTTAACAGATGATGGAAAGTGAGACAGTGAAATACGAAGGAACATTGGCATAGCGGAAGGGGCCTTCCAGAAGCTAAGCAAAGTATTGAAAAATAGAGAAATTCTTTAGAAACAAGGAAAAGAGCACTAAACTGTTACGTCCTATCCGTTCTCCGACATAGTCGTGATTGCTGAAAAATTGCCGCACATTTGGTGATTTACTATTTGCCCATAGTTGGGACCCTAACAGCTGCTATCACCCTGGGTCAGTCTGGATCTGAGATCAACAGCAGTTAAGAGGTGGTTCTACGTTACACTAAAAGTTACAACAACTCAGCTAGAGATAAGAGTGATAAAAGTCATAATTAAAAACAACAACAATTAAGATAATTTTCAAACATGTAGAATAAATCATTTTAGCCTCCGACAACTTTTACATGGAGAACTGGATTACCTAGCCGTATTTTATGAGGTGAGATATATTTTCAATGGCTCGTGGGTACATGTAATTTTATTTGTTATTCAGACATCGCTATATGGAAAACAGCACACTTATAAATTTACAGTAAGGTCGAATCCACGATCAATAAGAAATTTGTTAGTAATGTGTATTTAGGATATTGCTTAAGCCCGAAAGCGAAGTGTATGAGAAAAAGCATTCGATTAGTTTCTGATTAAATCTTCAATCAGCCTATAATTTCAAGAGTTTATTAATATAATTTTTCCAAACATTAAAAAAAATATGATTTATGCCGTAATTTTCACCAAAATGACAGCAAAAATATATTTATAATTAATATCAAAACATAATTTTTAAACTATTATAAAGATCTTGTACCAATCATTTGCAAATGTTACATGATTTCAAGAAAACTGTTCACTTTTCTTCCAAATACTTTTCTAAATGTCATTGCATATGATTCAGTCAGGACTAATTTCCTTTTTTTTTCTATTATTGTATTTTGTTTTCTCAGCGTTACGCCCGTGTACACCCGAGGTAGGTCGAAAAGTACACAGCGGAAATGTTGTGCAAAAACAAGCATCGTAGACGAGAAAATCAATCAAAACAAAAAAAATTAAACAAAGAAAAAAAAACACACGTTGTATGATTAAAACATTTTATCGAGTAAAATTCAAACAAGGAATTGTCATTTTAAAAAATCATTTCACTGCAAGCATGACAATAAATGTCACTAGGATTCAGAGGTGAGGGTGGTACTGAGAGTGAAAGAAATAAAAGAACGGCTTTTCAAGGAGACACAAGATGAAGATTGTTATCGTATTTCAATTAGTCAGTAGGTTAAATGCCATACGTGATGCACATTTGGGCGATCATGTGACTTTTGATCCACAAATGATTAGGCAGAAGATTTTCCTGTAGCATGATGTCGTTTCATTCTGCGGTAGACTAGTTGCCAACCAAGGCTATAGAGCACAATCTATCCTGTTATTCAACCCATAGCTGGGGGAGAAGAGATGGATTTATACCTTTCCCAAGTGAATGTAACGAACCCGACTGGAATTCAAACTTGGTTCTTCAATTTCTCATTCCAAGCTGATATCCATTGCACCACAACTCATATTGTATTTACATTTTGGGAAATCGTAGTTCATAGGAAAACAGAACGTCGGAAGAGAGTTACAGAAGAGAGAATTGTGGGTGAAGGAACTATTAACATAGAACTTGCGGTTGCAACTAGTAATTTCAACTGTTTTTCTTTTGTGAATTTGCATGAAAATGATAGAGAGAAATATTTTTATACTGGGTGATTTGGATAAAATAATTCACTATTCATAAGTTGTTTGTTAAATGCCATGCGCTTTCGTGGGATTTTTAGTGGAGTGGTTTCCAGGAAAACGCTGACGATGCATTGAACCGAAAATTTGAGTAACGATACAGTTTTAGAGAAAAATGGAAATAGAAAAGAAATTTATTTAGCATCAGGAGGAGACAGTTTAAATTTCTTAATGAGTGAAGAAGGCTTGGAAAATCTGATACTCACAGGACAGATTGAAGACAAGAGAGACAAAGGAAAACAACGTATAACATAGCTTTCGATCCTTTGCTATGATTAATTAATGATGAACATTACGATCGATTGCATAACAATTTTCTGTTAAGCTTGGAGTAATTATACATTCTTATTGCTCAATGTAGAGTCCAGTAGGATTATAAAAACTCGGAGAATTTCAGTACGATATCTTTAATCCTTTCTAAAGTATTCATTTCTCAAAGCTTAACCTAACATTTTGCTAGTACACCCAGTATATACATATACTTTCTTTATTTTTATCACACACACACACACACACACACATATATATATATATATATATATAAACAGAGGAGATTTTTTGTTTTAGATAGATAGATAGCGCAAGAGAAAGAGAGAGAGAGATGTGTGTTTGTGTGTGTTTGTGTGTGGAAGGTGTTGGGGTTCTTAAAAATGTTGATAGTAAATCAGTTACGATAATGGTAAATGAAATCTACTTTTCAAAATTCACCTTCTGATAAGTTAGAAATACAATTATCCAAAACAAAAAAAAAAAAAAAAACGGAAATGAATATTTTTCAAATATGTCACAAAGTGTGGCCATGGTGTTGGGCAGGAGAAAATAATTAATTTTTAGAATCAAATTTGCTTTGATCTCCTAAATACAACAATGATTTTTAACTCAATTTACAAAAGATGTCGTCCTATGTCATTTTGTCTAAGATCAAGTTCGACTTATAATTTGACCCTGAATGACAAATTAGTGACAATAATGTCCGGCTCCTTTCTTGTTTCTCTTTCTTTTTAAATACGACAATTATCACCGAGAACTATACATTCGTATATATATATATATATATATATATATATATATATATATATATATATAGTCTTTTCCAAAAGTATAGGAAAGGCGAGACCAATTCCTTTGTTTTTGTTGTTCACTTAAGATATTTGGATTTAAGATGAAAACAGGAATATGAGACAAGAGTTCAGAATTTCCTTTTTTATTTCCTGGTATTGACATTTAGCGCATTTCAGCAAATAAATGTCAGAATATGGTTTAGCAGAAATAACAAAATGACAGAATTTATTTAGAGCTACAAAAAAAGAAAATAGTGAAGAAATCCTGAGGAAAGCACAGCATAGTAGGGTTAGAATTGGTAAAACTAAGGAGTGTAGCACGTCTGAACATTTGCCATGGATATAGCGATAAAATAGCGGAAGGCTGACAATGTTCCGTCAGTAGGAAAGGGTTTGTAGGGTGGAAAATAATTCATCACCCACAAGGCCGTGTAGACATTGAATTCTGGAAAGTGAAGAATGGGTAGACCCTGTCCATGTATGTCAGCTGTGCTCCATTTTAGGTCTGACCTAACTAAGTTAATAGCATAACAGGGGAAAAATGTATGTACTGGAGTAATACAAGGACTCGAACAGTTTTTCAATGTCTGAAGCCATGGATCATATATATATATATATATATATATATATATATATATTTCAACGAAGTTTGTGTTAAGGTTCACCCAATAGGCAATCAAGACAAAGGGGCCTCCCTTATGGGGACAGGCTTTCATAACGATAGTGAGAATTCAGACTCTGCCCAATGATGATAGAATGTTACTAGTTTGATGTATTTAATGAGAGAAGCCAGTTTTTCCCACCATAGATCTGTTAAAGCTCGTTCAGACGAGAGATCACCTCGCAATTGCGGCAGATATTTGAAAAAAACGCGTTGGGTATTCACATTAGTTCAGGCAGTTTTTACTTTAACATATATGCATGAGTGATTTTCCTCACCCACAGTCTCTATCAACTAGTATAGTATACAAGTCAAGAGACAATTTTGTGTAAAAAATCACTTATATAAGAGAGAACAAGAAAAATGAGTTCATGCCTTTATCTAGTGCTTTATTAGGAAATAAGCAGTCCAAATTTCTATATTAATACTTCTTTATCCACGAATCGAATAGTTCTATATTTTTTCAAGGCAGATTATTTATCCTAATGTTACGCGGCATGCGCCAGATTTTATCATTCAAGTTTCTCTTTCAGAACCCAGCGTGTTAATCTATAATAAAACTACCCTGGCACTGCTCTTATTTTGTCGAATCTGCCGTCCGCTGCCTCTGCCTCTGCCAAAAACGGTGGTATTCTTGGCGTCGTCAGTTGGCCGTATTTTTTTTTATCTTTACGACTATCGTATGTCAACATCATCAAGCTGGGAGATAAACAGATTTTACGGCGATTTCACCCCAGTGTTTGTTGTCGTTCCGCTGAGATTTCGAGTGTGAAATTTTCATGGCCGTCGTAATATCTTTGTCTCTGCCTAAAATCAATTTCACAGCACAAACAAACTGTGTTGATAACGAGCAACGCATTGAAGGAAAACAAATCGAAGACTTTAAAAGTACATAAGTAGTAAAGTATTATTAATCTTTTCTATGCAGCCCGGTTGACGATCTTTCAACAGGGACAATTATTCTAGCAGTATTTCTCTTTCCCCTCTATTCTCGTCTATCGTCATCCTGCGGCTTTAATGACAGAAGTAGCAACAGAAATAGGAAGATTGGCTTATACGGACCTAATGTCATATCATCTTCTTTCTGCCTGATTTCGTTTGTCCCCTCTGGCTTTCGCTCATCAAGTTTGAGCACCTCTGGTTTTGATTTATTGTTCATTTATTGGTAGGGTATTCAGGAGCTTCCTTTGTCCAATAAGATTTAGTCGTTTTTAGAATGCGGTCATGTCAAATCTGGTCTGAATTTGGGGTAGTGACTGTAACTGCACTTTATATAAACATAGCAAGAAAATTTTAAAATCATATACTTTGTCATATTGTCCCAGAGGTAACTGGCTGGATTGCAAAAAACTTAGTCTTACTTATTAGTATTGAATCTTAATATATTCTACTATTCCAGGTTCAAATATTCCTAGAAACTTCGCCAACCTCAGTTTATTGTTACTAATTATTATTTTTATTACGTTCTTTCTTTCTTTATATTCTTCCACGCTTAATTTTTTTTCTGACTATTATTCACTGTTTAATCTTAATTACTTCCTGCTTAAAATTTTCATTAGGCGTTCTCATGCAGTAAACCGTTGAACCAGATTCACCACGTTCTTAAATCCTTTCATACAGTAAATCCTTGAACATGGTTTGTTACTCCTTTATATTGAGTTGACAACTAAGTTCCCGCCGTTTTTTTTTACTTTTTTAAATTTTGGAATCTATTTTTTTCGAGAATTCTATTTTGGAATGATTTTGTCATGTATTTTTTTCGAGTTAATTTAAGTTAATTTCTTTTTATTTTCAGATCATTAAAATGAAATGTCAAATTAAGAAAAATGAGCATTTTCGACAACTCCTTCTTTTTGCTGTTAATCATGGTCCTAAGGCCGCAAAAGCTGCTTGCGATATTTGTGCTGTGTTTGTACAGGATGCCACGGCTGAAAGAACTGCTCGTGATTGGTATGTCAAGTTCAAAAATAGAAATTTCGGCTTCAAAGACGCACCTCGTTCTGACCGTCCAGTTGGGTTAGATGAAGAGCGATTAAACCAATTTTTGCAGGAAAATTCTCGTCAAACGACAAGGTAACTGACAGAGAAAATGAAATGCTCCTACACAGCTCTAGAGAAGCATCTTCACTCGATGGAAAAGGTTCAGAAGTGTGGAGCATGGGTTCCGCTTGCTTTAAGTGACAACAACAAAAATCAACGAGGTACAGTCTCCGCTGGTTTGCTTGCACGTCACCTCTCAACTCATGGACACAAGCAACGATTTCTTTAACAATTCGTTACTCGTGACAAAAATGGTGCCTGTACATCAATATGAAGCAGCCCAAGGAGTGGCTTAGCCCCGGTAAACAAGCGACACCACGTGTGAAACAAGATCTTCATCCGCGTAAAACGATTTTATGCGCATGGTGGGGCTGGGAAGGGATTATCCATTATGAATTGCTTGAACGTCAACGGGGAACTCAGTGTTCAACAGATGGAACGACCCAACATGGATATTCAAGAGAAAAGATCTAATCGGCAGCTTGGGGTTATTTTTGCTGCACGATAACGCTTGCTCTCATATCACGAATATGACCAAAGAATCCATTCAAACGCCTGACTGGGAAGTGTTGCCACACCCGCCATACTCTCCCGATTTGGCACCAACGGATTTCCACATCTTTCGATTTCTTTCAAATGCTATGCGCGGAGATTCTTTCAATACTGATGCAGAATTGAGATCTTGGTTGGGTGATTTATAATAACGAGGTAATATAAATATTGTTGAACGTTCGGGAAGAAGTTTTAAACAAGGGAGAATACATTATTGATTAAGTAGTTGTTATTTTTATTGAACCATTTAAAAATTTCAAAAAAAACAACATGGCGGGAACTTAGTTGCCAACTAAATAGATAACAGTCACTGCCATAACGTACATCAAGTTTTTGGTCCTGAATCTCAAGTTCTGGATCAACGTAGCTTAAAAGGGGACTCTGTTGCCTCCTTTCAGATTTACGTAATACAGAATGTAAACTTATGCATCAATGGTGATTTTTATTGTTGGAGAGCTTTAAATTTAGATTTGCTGGGAAAAGTTGTAGAAAGTTTGTTGAGATGTTGTGAGTTTTCCGCGTGTCGGTGTATGAATCAAGACAAACACAGTAGTAGAGGAAAATACTGGTATATTCATAAAAGCAATTAACAATAGAGTGATTAGTAGAACGAAGGTTGGTTAGTACGAAACAATATCCAAAGTCTATAGTCCAACGGTATGTACCGGGTAAGCTTATCTCGACTGCTAACGCTGACTCTCTCTCTGACGCTCTGTCACTCTCTCTCCAGAGCTGACTTATATAAGAGGGACCAGTCCATTACTAGTTAGAAGGTGGGTGCGCCCCAACAAAGTTGGAATACAGTTTTCAACTAATATTGTATGCGGTAATATGATAAGTCCTTAATGATGTCAAGAGAAATAATAGTCAAGGTGTTTTTGAGTGATACACTTCTCCATTAGATTCTAGCGAAAGTGTATATTCATGCATGACAATACTCCTTCCCAATCAATCAAGCGGTTCATTGCCCATCTTGCCAAGATAGTTTTCAAAGAAATCAAATTAACAGAATACCTATCCCCATCTTCGTCAGATGTTTTATCTATAGAAAACGTATTTTCCATCATTAAAAGAATTGTATATGAGAATGAACATGAATACTCAAGCAAAAATTTCGAAGAAGCAATAAAAATGGCTGCCAGTAATGTTGAGGATGAAACAGTAGAAAAGTTAATGAATGAAATATTAGTGAAAGTTATAAAATGTGAAACAGCAAATATTAACATGTAAAATAATATTCTATACAGGAATTTTGTTTTTTAAAGCATTTCGTGCCAAGTAAGGCGTAAGTGCCACGCAATGAGTGACAGAGAATGAAATAAGAGAAAATACTGGGTATGGGGGGGGATGAAAAGATAAAAAAGAACAAGGATCAAGACATCAGAAGATATCGATTGACCTTGGATTTAAAGTTTTAAAAATTGTAGTTATCAGGGAAGCAAGTAAAAGGAAGGGAGTTCCACTGTTGTGAAGTGCGACAGAAAAAGACGTTGGAGTAAAAAGGTGGGACCTAGTTTCCAACCTAGTAGCATGCTTAAATTCATGCAGTTGAGGAACCAGGAAAAAGAGCTCGTCATAGCAGTTGCCATGAAAATATTTATAAAAAAAAAAACAGACGGAAACAACATCACGTCTGTGGGAAAGTGACTGGAGTCGAGATGTCAAGTCAGGACCTATCACATTGCAAAATCCTTCTTTGGATTTTGTTGAGAACCTTAATATGAACAACGGGGACACCTGACCAAATATGGCAATGTTCAATGCATGGACGAATGGCAGATTAATAGATGTGTAGGATAGACACAGACGAGAAAAACTTCTGGCACGACACAGAGAACCAACTTTCCTCGCAGGAGATGCAGCTATTGATTCAATTTAGTTGTTCCACCGCATGTCAATTTGGGCTTTTTTTTCTTTTTAATCGAAGACATATTTCAGTGGCCTACAACATTTGGATTTATAAAAAATGTTTTAAAATAATCTTTTTTGTTGTTCGTCTATTAGAAATGAATACACCAAACGAATTATTAATATTCTTTAATTAAAACAGATATGTCAAGCCGAAACTAATTATATATTGATCCTATAGAAATATGTACTGAAGAAGATTATCAGAAAATTTATTTATTGTTTATTACCACTTTTACTGTGAGAATACAGACTGTAATAACAAATTCTAATATAACAGACACACACACACACACACACACACACACACACACACATATATATATATATATATATATATATATATATATATATATATATATATATATAAAAATATTTTCAGATAAAGATTATCTGTGGCGTAACAAAACGAATAAAAAGTGAAAGTAATTTAGACAGAAGTTCAAAAACTACGACGCCTTCCTTGATGAATTTTTTTTCACACAGACACACGCACTCATCTGTACATGCATGAACATTTGATTTCCAAAACTTTATTTCTCTAGATGTTTTATGAACTCTCTTTAACCCTTCTGACAATATATTTTTCTTTCACTTGTCACCATTGTTATTAAATTTTATTCAAAATTGCTTCATGATGATGTTTATATATGTGTATATATATATATATATATATATATATATATATATAGACAGACAGACAGACAGACAGACAGAGACATAGATAGATAGATAGATAGATAGATAGATAGATAGATAGATAGATAGATAGATAGATAGATCAACTAATGCAGATAGAATCATGGGACAAACCTGTCAATATAAACGACATGAATGTATATATATATATATATATATATATATATATATACATTTTATCAGATCATTCTACGAGTGCTAAAATTACCATGTATCCCAGTAGTACTTGCATCATAGTTGCGTTATCGACGAGTAAAATGTTTCACCAACCAAACTTTCAGAAGACAAGTGAGGCTAGATATTCTGCAAAACGGATGACCATACCTATGAAGATAAAGGCGATCTAGCACACAGCCAACGAGGAAAACGACTTGTAGAATTTGGGATAGACTGAAGGCAATTCATAATGGTCGTAAAATGAATTTGAAGTCAGAAAACTAAGTTCTAATTCCAGTTAGGTTCGTTATATTACGCGCAAATATCCATGAGAAAGGTATGAATCCACCTTCATATCCTCCATCATCTTTCCCAAATGAATCGAGTTTCCCTAACAGTTGAAATAGATCTTTGTGCCGTACTTTATCAAAGGAAGATTTTTTTTTAAAATGATTGTCGACCTGTACACAGTCTAAGAGCCACTCGAGATAGAGTGTTACAGAGGAAGAGGCAACATCGATGAAGATATGTGGGGAAAATAACGGGTGACACTAGACTGGAACAAAATATAATGATCGAGCAGAAAGAAAGTGCTCAAGTGGAACTTACTTCTTACTAATGGAATACAAACTGAATAGGAATGATTTGCTACAATGTTTATAGCATGACGGGTTTTAGCTATGAATGTTAGAATTAGTGTAACTAATGAATGAATCTTATTGGAGCACTTACCATGTAATTACCATAAAACAACGAGAGGGTTGTGACGTTTAGTTTGTGAAATACGGATTGTAGGATAGGAAATATTTCTCCTCCCACAAGAACAGGGAGACTCTTTTGGGTTATATCGAAAAGGCTGGCTAGCTCTGGCCTATATATATTTTTTTTTCTAAGCATTACGCCCCGAGCAAGGCGTGAAGCCACTAGGATGCAGGGGGGTGCGGAAGATTTGGAGCGAGAGCAGATAGGAGTGATAGAAGAAAGGATGAGGAGAAGGATAGTGGGTAGATCAAGGTAACTGGAGGTGTCGATTGACATTACATTATATGGAAGCAATTCCCTGATAGCAGTACTCTATTTTCGGCTTGGTCTAGCGCTTGTAAACGGTTAGAAAAGCAAGGGAAGTTAAATAAAGGGAACCGACTATTTTTCCAGCATCTTTAGCGACGAATCTTCTGGATGAGTTCCACTTGAGATCTGTGTTGAGTTTATGTCTCAGTCGGCGCTGACTCTCTAAGAAAACACGGGTTCATCGCGATAAGTTGAAAATTGAAGTTCCCCTTGGTGACCCGTGGAACTTCACTAGTTTTGTTTCCCTCAATAAGCTGTTCAAGTTTGGTCATTGGAAAGGAAATATAGGATAGAATAACAATGTATTGATGAGTAAAGGAATACGCAAAATCTTAATTCTACGCCTGATAATAAAAGCAATGATTTTTTAAATCTTTTCAGCACAAGCAAGGCTATTTTTTTACCGTAAGATTTACCCTGTACAAGACTCGAGGTCACTCGAGGTAGAGGGTTACGTGTAGGAGTAGTTTGTATGGATAGAAGAGGGGGATAACGATTAACTCTAGACTTGTTAGTTAAGATTGTAGTGATCGGAGAAACATCCTCTTGGGAGTCGGTTCCACAGAGCAGTGGTTCAAGTGAAGAAGCTGTTTGAGTAGAACTTACGTCTCGCTGATGGAATACAGAAGGAATATAGGTAGTTTGCTACTATGTAAGTAAGATGGTGGGTCCTAGCCGTGAAGGTTAGAGCTGATGGAACCAAGGAATATAGTTCGTCCGAGCACTTTCCATGGTAGTACCGATAGAGCAGTGAGAGACTCACCACATCTCACTTGTGAAAAAGCGGTTGAAATATTGAAAATAATTTGTCACCTGTTCAGTTTCGGAGAGGCTTTTGGACTCAATTAAGACTGGAAAGTGAAGAATGAACAACTCCCGCCCAATTATGACAACAGTAATCCATTTTCTGTCTGATTGGTTCTTATAAAGGTAGTGGATAGCATGAGGGGTCAGGTACTTGCTGAAACGGTACAGAGAGCTGATCATTTTACCTGTATTTTGCGATGGATCGTATATAAGGTTTTCTTTTGAGGCCGGGTGTGAGTTTGAGGCGCAATATTATTTCAAGTACATCCGTTCATCGTGACTTGCTGTAGTTCAGGCTCTGATAAATCAAATATGACGCAAAAATTTTAATTAGAAGACGGTCATTAACATTATATTTCAATTGAATTGAAAAGTAACAAGATGAAAGAAAGTTCCACAAGCGAGAAGTACGTGAAAAGAAACTATTATCATAGAACATACGGTTATATCTAGCATTTTCATATGTAAAAAAAAAAAAATGATCTGGCATCTCGTCTGCAGTCACTTTCTCACAGACGCGCCGTCGCCTCTCTGTCTTTTTTACAAATACCTTCATGGTAATTGCTCCGATGAGCTGCTGTCGCTGGTTCCAAGACTTCGCGAATTCAAGCGTCGTACGAAGCTGGCATCCCGCTCTCACACTTTCACTGTTGAAACTGTTAAATGTAGCTGCCTCCAATAGCTTCATGTCTCGCACCTCTCGCCTGTGGAACTCCCTTCCCTATTCCTGTTTCCCTGATAGCTATAATCTCCAACTATTCAAATGTAATGTCAATCGACATCTCCAGTTGCCTTGATCTATCCACTATCCTTCTCATACTTTCCTCTATCATTCCTATCTGATCTTGCTCCAAATCCTCTGTAACCCCTTGCGTGCTAGTGGCTTCCCGCCTTGCTAGGGGTGAAATGCTTAAGAAAAAAAATAAATGACGAGAGCTAGCTGCAGCCTATGCTTTTAAATTGGTGCAGTCGAGAAACCAAAGATGATATCTCATCAGAACAATAACCATTAATATTTATAGAAAAGTCATAGTGAAGCTACGTTAAGGTGGAATGTGATTGAAACCGAGATATCAGGTCAGGACAGATAACATCACAGATTCTTCCTTGGATTTTGTTAAGAATCTCTATATACAAATGTTGAGTTTAGTTTACGTCAATGAAAAAACTGTGTATTTCCGTTTCAAACATATCCACATAAACGGCTGGATAAATGTGTTTTCATGAAAAAAAAAAGTATTCTCTTCAGAACATGGGCAATCAGGGCTCTTCACAACTTCCTATTGTTTATAGCACTTTTTTTACTAAACCTGCTCACCCTTTATCTGCCATACATTTAAACAAGATATACTATAGTAAGCATCAATTATGAACACGGTCACAATGTACTGGCCATATTTGAAAATTAAGTATATTTCTACTTTAAGCAACGTTTATACTACTTAAAATTACTTTAAAATGGCTAATATTTTAACCGAGGGGTCTTGGAATTAAAAAAAACTCTTGGACACTTTTGACATGTATTAAGTCCTGATGCTATTAAGAACGAAAAAAAAATGTATAATAATAAAAAAAACTAAATAAAAGTACCTTGCATGTCTAACCAAACATGAATTAAGGTTTGTTTTTGTTTTTTGTCTGTTTTTTTTCCCAGATACACAACTATTATATGTGCTTGGGCTTTTTCAAGGTTGGCATTAGGTGTAACAGCCTAAACAGATTTTATTCACCCAGCCATTTTCAACTAGTATGGTTTGCCAGTGATGAGATGTGTTTGCGTCAAGATAATTTGAGATGATAGCAAGTAAAATGCCAAGTGCAGCAGTACGAAGCGAAGTACCTAGAATTCGAACTTGCTTCTTTTTCAATAATGTCGTAGTCACTAATCGAATCGTTGAATAATATTTTTTTGCTTAGGAGATTCGTTGATTTTCTTTCTGAGACGAAAAAGAAATCAATAAAGAGAAAGTTAGTTCACAAAAATTCAAGAATCGGAAAAGGGAAAATAAATCAAATACACACCAATGAGAATGGGTTTTCCACTTGTACATAAGTCATGTCTTTTCTTTTTCGAGTTTCTATTGTTGCTTCTGTCATCATCTTTTTATTTCATTTTTTACCCAATGTCGCTGTAATGATTATTCACTTTTATTCTTTTCGAAACTTAATATTGAGAGCCTTCTTAAAATAAAAGCTTTTAGAAAATGGAATTTTAAGTTCAAATCAGTATATTTTCATATGACATCCACTCCTGTACGATTGATGTCGGCATAGGGAGAATATTTGATGAGTGTCGTAAAGAGTACTAAACACTTCTGAGACTTGCCTAGTGGCTAAAATAGTTCTGTATTTACCACCGATGTTCAATCCCAGATGATTCAAGCCAAAATTACTGATACTGATTTTCAAGTCAGTCATTCTCTTTATATATATATATATATATATATATATATATATATATATATATCAATAAAATCTTACCTACAGTAGACTTTTTAGAAATGTTCATTCAATATTAGGCTCGAAAGCCGCTCAAGGTAAAAGGTTATTGAATGAGGTGTGTGATACAAAGGTAAGAGAAAGGAGTAAAAAGTGAAGATTACTAAGATATGGCTGATAGATATCCATTGAGCAAAAGACTTTCACAAAGTCGCGGTTCATGAGAAGATGCCCTCGAAGTCGGAGGTCATTCTTACTAAAGGAATACGCAAATGTTTGATGTTTGAATCCAGAGTGCATATCAGTAAAAAAAAAAAAATGCCGCTCATCTGAATCATTGCCATAAATGCGAATTTCTCACGAGAACACATTGTCAATGTTCAAACTTAAACGATTCATGTCAAAATTTAAATAGTGTATTGCAATTAATATCTTTCACTCTATAGGCGCAACCACCTACGTCCTATCGGTTATATGATAGCTGAGGTTGTTGTGGTTGTCTTACCAGAACTATTTGTCAGTGTTCAAGAACAAATGATTTCGAATATTAATTTTCGTGGCACGCAATTTCCCTCCATGTAGTGCAATACAAACTTTACGTCACAATCTGACTCTTTTTTGAGGCACTCATCTGAGAGGTACCCTTTCTGTTTTCCATTAGCATGGCTGATGCTAACCTCCGAAAGAGTGACTTATTGTTTCATTTCAGGCTAATATTCTCTGCTTACATAAAGAGGAAAGATTATATTGAATCAATTGCTTGGTCTGTTGATAAGAGGTTGATTCACTGTGTCGAGCTAGACAATTTTTATCTCCAGAATTTATCGTACATATTTTTGAGTCTACTATTCGTCCATGCTTTGAATATTGCTGCCAAATATGGGCTGTTGCTCCCGCTATAATTTTAGAGATTCTTGATAAGAACCAGCAATGTTAATGTCTTAACTTGGTATGATGGCTTCAGTAATGTAGCTACTCTGTGCCAAAAAATATTTCCATGGTAATTGTCTGATGAACTCTCCACTATGGTGCCTAGACTTGATGAATTTAAGCGCAGTACTAGATTGGCGGATAAGTCTCATCAATTTGCAGTTCTGTGATAACAGTTCCTACTCTCGCATTTCTCGCTTGTGGGACGTTCTTCCGGCTTCATACTTTCCAGACAACATTCATTTTTAAAAAGTTAAATGCATTACCAATTGTTATCTATTATCGACCGACGTTGACCTGATGAAGGCCGGTGATCTCAATGCCCGAAACAACAAAAATGAAGAAAATAGCCAACATGTAAATAGTGTCAATAATAATTTCTCATCCCAGAAATTCAGACATAAATTAATAGCTTCTTTTCTCGCACATATCGTTTGTGGAACTCTCTTCTAGTTTCTTCCTTCCTCATCATCTACAATCCTCAAAACTCTAAACGCAACGTCAATCGCCATCTTCAGTCCCCTGTTCTTTTATTGTCCGTTTCATCACTAATTTATTCTCATACTCTTTCACTGTCAGTAACCTCTTGTGTTTTAGTAACATTGTCGACTAGTTTGGGGTGAAGTCATTTTCAAAAAAGGTCTTGGGTGTGGTGCATGCCACATGCGTCTATGGTCTACATGTGTCAAAATGCCACCATACTGGCGATAGTTCCATAATGATATAGTGTGTGTTCTTATGATATAGATTGTACCCATTAGTCAACCTATATGCACGAACGACTGAACAATATGTTGCACCGATTTGTGACCAACTGAGTCTTAGCCTCAAGAACAACGGTTTATTCCAGCAAGATATTTATCCAGAACTGATTTCAGCAGCATTTTGGGTGATTCCGACAAATGATGTATCATCTATGTTCAACCGACATGTGGTTATTTGACGTAATCATGAGGCCTAACCGCTTGATCCTGCACCAGCAAAAGGAGGAAGATGCTGTGAACATATCTTCAGAAAGCAGGGTTCACATATCGGACTCATTTTGGAATAGATGTTATGTCTAGTTATGCCAATTTGACAAACTAAACGTGGCCCGTCGTTATACCAGACATTTTTAAAACTCTCTATCTCTCTTTCTCTCCCTCTCCTTCTATCTGTCTATCAATATATATATATATATATATATATATATATATATATATATATATATATCGAATATGTGGTGCAGTTCAATTTATATTGCAATGAATCATTCATACAAAAAGTAGATTAGTAAAGTTAATGATATAAAATGGCGAAACCCTACACGAACAAAATTTTAAGGGTGTATTAACTTACAAATCACTCAATGAATGTTATGAACCTTGTTTTTAAAAAGTATAACCCGTATAAGATCTTTTTCAATATGCAAGTACTTTCAACTGTCCATTCAGTCATCTTCAGGCATGGAAATTATTTTGAAATGTGTTATTGTTAACGGATACAAACTTTTGGAGCGTGCAATCGTAACGCTAAGTTTGAATTTTTTTTTTAATTTAAGAGAGTGCGTTTTTTTTACTAATATGGCAATTTGAGAATTTTTATTTTTTTATTTTTTTGTTGAAGTAGTTTATCAGTCAATGTGGCATGAAATAAATTGTTCAATAAATAGAGTAATGCCTCAGCTGTTATCCTGAAAATTTGCACGACAGATTAGTTCTTTTAAATCAAATATGTGGTGCAGTACAATTTATATTATAATGAATCATTCGTACAAAAAGTAGATTAGTATAGTTAATGATATAAAATGTCAAAATCCCTTCGCAAACAAAATTTTAAAGGTACATTAACTTACAAATCACTCGATGAATGTTATAATTTTTAAAAAGAAGGATCATAACATTCATCGAATGATTCGTACACATACATATTTTTAATTTATTTTAATAGAAATAAGTCCTATTTATCCATTTTGAAGGGTGGAAAAAAGTATTCGTACAATACAAAATGGAATACATAATCTTCATTTAATACTTTGTAGAATAGACATTATTTACTAGCGCAGCAACCAACTTCTTGTAATTTTCAATTAATGATTTGCAAATTTTAATTGATATTTTGTTCCATTCTTCTACGCATATGGTCTTGACATCCGGAATGTTGGGGATCTCGATTGGATTTGAATTTTCAAATAACGTCACTGATTTTCGATTGGGTTTAATATTGTTTTTATTGTTGTACTGACGCATTCAAGAATTCAAAAGAAAATAGTTGAATCCGTCAACACAACAATAAATACAATATTTCTACATGTGATAGTACTTGACGTAATTTTCACTTGACAAAATGAATAAATAGAGCTTTTTAAACTCTTCTAGCTGCTAAGGACAGTTTGTTTGTTGTTAATAGTTATTTTGTTCTCAATAAATTCATTTCGTTTTTGCCTGAAAAAAGTCCACATTGTTCGAAACGCGTTGGATAATAATACAATTTTTCTTATTGCCTTTTATATATTTATATATATATATATATATATATATATATATATATATATATATATATTATAATTATTTTAAAAAATTTATAACATAAATATGTTATAAAATCACTACAAAAATAGCCACTTTGTTTCACCATGGCTATTTTTGTAGTGATTTTATAACATATTTATGTTATAATTTTTTTTTAAATAAATAATTATATCTGCTCTACTTTGTATTGAGCAATCTTTTAAAAAATAGTAATTGTTGGTTATTGGAATTCATTCCGTATACACCAATTATATACTTGTATATATATATACATATATATTCAAATAAATTTGATTAAGAAAAACCGTCAAGGTCTGTATGTTTAATTTTTTATTGTATTTTTCCAAGTTTCGGATATTGTGTGCATTATGCTCGAAGTTGGGGATAAACTGTCCGAAGTTCATATCTTGTTATTTTTTATTCAATACTTTTAACTTTCCCAATCATTATCAAGAACCGATATGGTTTCTTAGTTAAACTTTCTGGTTTTCTTTGGGGGTGGGGGGTTGGACGTTTGAAATGGTCTAGCGTGGCATCATGTGCATCGGTTTTTGGAAACGAGTCTGCACAAAAAGATTGCGATTTATTTATTTATTCAATAATTTAATTTGTTATTTTTATTTATAAAATTCGTCTTAACAAAATTTAGAAAAAATGCGATGAATAATAAATTGTCGCTAATTTATATATGTTTATATTTTATATGCTCGTTGTTTGTTTGTTTTTTTTTTCATTTTATTTTGTCAACTGCACTGTATATCAGGGCCATTTGGCTGCCGTCTGTGAGTAACAGAGCACCATGACCCAATTGACTCCGCCAGGAATTTCGAAACAACATGTTTCATTGCTTGGCATTCACGCCGGTAGCTCCAATACGAACATTTCATGACAGTGCAGAAGATTCGAAAAGAATTGGGTGAGTCTAATGGCGATTACGAAACTACGTCAGCTCGGAAAACTCACTCTGATTGTTCTGATTAGAAAAGAATTCCGGAGTTTGTTGGTGAGGGCTTCAGACCCAAGAGGGAGGCCTACATCAAGTGCCTTCAGGAGGTAGTGCTGTTCTGGGTCAAAAGGGTGGCTGCTGGAAGACCTTATGTCTGGCAATAGGAATCTGTACCATGCCACACAATTAGGAGAACCGAGTCATGTCTGTCAGACAATTACTGCCACCACATCACCCGTTACATCTGGCCATCTAACTACCCAGACTCTGCCACCCCATTGATTATTATGTGTGGGGCGCCGTTGAGCGAACGATCAAGAAAACTCCTTGTAACACTAAAGATGAACTGAAGCCAAGGACTATGCCAGCATTCATCAACTAAAACAAGAAGATTGTCCAGATGAGATGCAGAAGATTCCGAAGTCGCCCGGAGGCCATAGCTGAAGCCATTAGCGAATTTATTGAATAAATTTACTCTTCAGTACTTCAGGATATTTTTTGTGTAAATTTGGTAAATATATCTGTTAAAATGAAATGTCAGTGTTATTTTCATTTCTGTGTAATTTAGAACACAATTTATCCATCGCACACTGAATATCTGTTAAAATGAAATGTCAGTGTTAATTTCAATTTTGCGTCATTTAGACGACATTTTATCCATCGTACCCTGAATATCTGTTAAAATGAGATGTAGGTGTTATTTTCATTTCTGTGTAATTTAGAAGATAATTTATCCATCGCACCCTGAATATATTTCTATAATCTTTATATGCAGTGGATACGAGTGTTTGAGATTTCGGCGTGTGCTTTCGATAGTATTAATAAAGGTAATGTATATTTCGTTATGGTTCAATCCTGCGCCGCCCTTACATTAGGAAAGCCATCTTCCTATTAGGTGTGCTTTAGCCTGCTCAGACAGGAAAGCCTTCACAGCAAATCATCTGCCAGTTACTCTTTATAAGAAATACTAATCCCTCATTGGGAACGTTCGAATCCCATATCTGCTAAGTTTTCGTGTCCAAATCATAAACAAAGAAATTTCTAAGAAATTAATGGATTATTATTTCTAATCCAACATTATCTCTTTATTGTTATCAACGTTCTATTCAGTGGTTGCTCAGCTGATTTTGTTTACCGACATATCAACATCTCTATGAGTCCTTTAATGCCGAAATCTAAATATTTCGTAAATAATTTTATGATTTCAATTACCGATATTTTGGACATAATTTTATACTTTCAAAGAAATCACGTTTTTAGATATATATTTTGTAGATCATAAATAAATTGGTGATAATTTTATTATAAAAATATACTTTATTCATACTTTTTCTAGTATTGTATTTTCATTTTACTATAAAAATGTACTATTGATTTTTGTTTGGGGATTGACTATTTGCTCATATCTGGGACCCTAACAGGTGCTACCACCGCGGGCCAGGGTGGACTTGGGTATAGCAGCAGTTAAGTGGCGTTTCCATGCTTCTCAAAACCTCCAGTGTATCGATCAGAGGCCGGATGTAGTTTATCATCATACCCAGGAAAATATTGATGAATAGAAGTCTTTGGGTAGAGAACTTTTCTTGAAATCCCTGTAATGAGAAAACAATGGTTGAAAAATTTGGCACATAATATACTGAAAGCAAGTAGGGCTAAGCAAATATAACCTAGGTAAATAAATGAATGACAGCAGAAGGAATTCGAGAAATAAGAAGAAGACAAACATTGCTAAGAGCTATAGATAGGAAGTTATGGTGAACTAGTATTACCGAGAAACGCAGATAAAAGAATTTACATCTACCGGCCTGGGTATTCCAGAGCCTTAAAAATAATGTTACACTTATATTGGGGAAACCACCTTTAAATTCGATGAGCTTTAAACATATATATATTTCTTTTAAATCAGTATCACCTGAAGCAAGGTAGTAAAGCCACTAAGGCATAAGTGATTGCAGAGTGTGGAAAAATTAGGAACAGAAATATTAATAATGAGTGAGAAGAAGAAAGAGTAATCAGTGATTGACATTGCATTTAAATTTTTGAAGATTAAAGTTGGCTTGAAAGCACGTAGCCGTAAGTGAGAAGTGAGAGAGAAGAAATTGTAAGTAGAGAATTTACGGCTCCATCAAAACAACTCAACTGTAAATTTATGCGTCTCGACTCTAGTCTAGAACAGTCTCTCTCTCTCTCTCTTTATATATATATATATATATATATATATATATATATATATATATATATATATATATATATATATTGTCATATACAGACAGACTGTTTCGCTCTATCACAGCTCATCAATGTGGCTAGACGTCCAGTTGCCTCTAGCTAAGATCGAAACCCAACTGAATTGGCATCAGTCGAGGATTCTACCACTAAGACATTGGCGCATGGCAGGGATGAAGTTGAAATTAAGCGTATTTATTTTTAGATAAACACACGGTGACTGAGAGAACTCGATTCAATTTAACGAAGAGTCTTGCATTATTAGCCGTAATAGTCAATGTTTACAAATCCACACTTCCTTCCCCAGAGAGCTCAACCGATATATATATATATATACACACACACACACACATATATATATATATATATATATATATATATATATATATATATATATTCTGTGTGTGCGTGTGCGTATCAGGTAATGTAAAATGGGTGATTAATGACACTGTTAATTGTATGGATTGATAAAATAAAATATTATTATAGATAGGCCTTCATCTTGTTTTCCAACGTTCAAACAATATTTGAAGATTGCGCGCTAAAGAATAAATGTTGTTATAGGGAGACACTACCGTTGCTTGTGCTGGTTGGTCAATCTATTAGAGACCCCGACTAAAACTACTACTATAGATCTAAAAAATAAAAATAAAAAAATATTAAAAAAAGAAACTAAAAACTTATTCGGTAACTCTAAAAACGATTGAAACTTTCTCTTTTAAATGAGATCTAAGATATAATCATGCTTTTTAAGACAGAATTTTCTTAGACAAAGACATTCTCTGAAGAGGGGAATTGGTCAATTTCTATCTTTCATGTATATTTTTTGGCCTTCATTCATTCTGTTTTCTTTATTGGTCTTAATTACCATTGAGGATTACTTACTCTTTTCCGCTACTTTCATGCAATTTAAGCACTGTGTTCCTAGAGTTATTTTTCAAAAGATTCTATGACTTTGTGTTTATTTTTTTTTAATTAAATAATGAGGAAGAAGAATATCTTGCACGATTTCAAGAGACTTGAAAGGCAACAAAATCAAAATTGCTCCAACTAAAAGATAACAAATCTGCTAACTTGAAGAATTTTCGAATTCTAGGAAAACAATTGGAAAGTATTTCAAAACTTTGATTTCTGGACAAAATAATCGTTTAAAAAAAGATGTTTTTTTAATTTTAAGAATTCAAATATACCTTTCTATTGTTTTACACCTTGTGTTATGTTGTTTCGACTATGGTTCAAACTTCAAACAATTGATTATTATACTGTAGTTGTGAAACTCTTTTCAATGTCGTTAGACAGTAAATCTCTTTTCTTTATTTCAAATAAAGACATCATAGAAAGTGCAAGACAAAAGCAATAAACTCAGTATACTATGTTTCACTAGAGCGATTAAAACAATAGAAAACTGATTTTCTAACAACTAACACACACACTTCCCATGAAAAGGGCGGCGAAATGAAGTTGATGATAATGAATAACCGAAAACTTGAAATGTTTTCAATTTGTTTATTTAGAATTTATTAAACTAATTCATTTTTTTAATCATTTCACCCAAGGCTATAAAACCACTAGTACGTAAGAGGTTACTGAGTGTCAGTCAATTTGAAAAAATGTATTAGTAAGGAGGGAGGACAATAAAAGAAGAAGAATTAAGAAGACAGAAGATAACGATTGACATTGCCTTTAAATGTATGGAGATCAAAGGCAATAAAGCCACTAGGACGCAAGGGGTTACTGAGTGTTAGAGAATATGAGAAAAAGACTTATTAATGAAAGGGGACAATAAAAGAAGTGGAATTAAGAAGACAGGTGATGACGATTGACATTGCATTTAATTTTTTGAAGGTCAAAATTGAATGGAAAGCAAGAAGCCGGAAGACAGTTCAACAAGATAGAAGTTAGGAAGAAGAAACTGTTAGCATAGAACCTACGGTTACATCTAACCATTTCAATTGTAATATGATCAAATGTTGCTGTCAATCTAGTACTACGTCTTTTTTCACAAAGTCTACGTATCCTAGCGAAAAGTTCATTAGAAAAATTAACAAGAAAGTATTTATAGAAAAAACATATGGATTCTATGGTACAGCGATGGGAAAGGGGCTAAAGCAAAGATGCCAGGTCAGAGCCAATAACATTGCAAATTGTTCTTTAGTTTTATCAAGAATCTCTAAATATAAAGCAAACGCGTCAGACCAGATATGGCATGAATATTCAAAGCAAGGAAGAATTGTAGAGTTATATATATATATATATATATGTGTGTGTGTGTGTGTGTGTGTGTGTGTGTGTGTGTGTGTGTGTGTGTGTGTGTGTGTGTAAGATACATTCTGGCGAGAAAAATTGTTTAGCACGACAAAGTGAACCAACTTTTTGGCTGAATACTTACCAATTAATTCAATCTATTCTTTCCACTGAAAACGTTAGTCCAATAGAAATTACATTGAGTCACTCTCCCGGAAGTTAACATCAGCCATGTTGATAGAAGGTAAAAATGGTTCTTTCAGATGATTAAAAGTGAACAGCTCCATTTTCATAATTTCCATTAGTGTTTTTATCAACATTTATTCTTCAAAATAAAAAGCACATTGACATTTTATTCCATTACATATTCACCATTATTTGCACTAATTTGTTGCCAATTATTAGGCAGTTATTCTTTACCCATTTCTGTAAAATGCCGCAGATTTTGATGGGAAATGGTTTCGACTAAATCCTCACGTATCTTATTTTCTTCAGATAAGGTTTTCGCCGTCAATACGTTTTGCAACAATCGGCTATTGTAATAATCTTTATTTTTTACTGTGATGTTCGACATGTATAAGGCCTAACAGCCACTTAATGTAGAAGCTTACAGCGTAAGAGGCATAGTTTATGGAGATATGTGGAGAGATAACGGTTGACACTAGATTTGACCAGGTTAAGATTTTAGGGATAAGTGAAGCATCCTCCTGGGAGTCGACTACACAAAGCAGCATTTCATGGGGCTGGTATAAGTTCAGGAGAATATGGTAGATAAGGTAGAACTGACAAAGTGATTTTCAAAACGTTTTTCTGCTTTATTAGGCTTACGGCTATATTACGTTGTAACAATTTAAATATCTGAGGAAGTTTCCTAAGAGAGGAAGCGAAATTGTGACACTGGGATTCGAAGACATATAGGCAAAGAGTATTAAGAGATAGAAATATTTCGTTAGAAAGAAAATAGTACTGAACTTTACGTGATATCTGCCCTCCTATATGACAGTGATCGCTGTACCATCATCACAAAGATGAAGAAGAGACTTCAAGCAACACAAACGCGGTCCTACAAAAGGATGCTAAGTATACCAAATACCGGAAGTGTTAGCAACGACGAAGTTTTAGAGAACATAGAAATAAAACGGAAACCTATACTTAACACCAGAAAGAGGCAGCTGAAATTTCTGGGATACGTCATGAGGAAGGAGGATTTGGAAAATATGATACTCCCGGGACAAATTGAGGGAAATTGGGAAGGAAAGAAGCTCGTAACATAATTGATAAGCTTGATCAAATGGATGGTAGAACAGGGTTTGGGAGAAATAACAAAAAGACAAGAATTGCAAGGGACAGGAAGTTCGTGTGCCTTGTATACTTTTAATAAGTTTTGTATGAATTAATTAGTAGGACTTGTATCATTATGTTATTATTATCACACAACTTTAAATTCTTTCTTGGAGCCCAACATTAGTTTCCTATATTTACGAGAGCCGTTCAAATGGTTCTTAATCTCACCTTGAATTTAGTGAAAAACTGTATTGTTTCTCCAACTCTTTCTGGGTGAGGCTAAGGACCTTTTGAACGGTTCTCTTAAATATAGGAAACTAATGTTGAGCTCCATGAAAGAATTATAAAGTTGTGCTATAATAATAACATAGTGATAAAATTCCTACTAATTAACCCATAGTTGGGGAGAGAAGATAAAAACAACAGATGGTGGAAGAAGTCAAAAGGGTTTTAAAAATGTCCTTCACTGCACATATGATCTCATCATTTTTTACAGAATGACGACCACGCAGATAAGATTTGAGTTTAGGAAATAGGAAGAAAACAGATGGAGCTAAGTCTGGTGAGGAAGTGGGATGGGGTAACTATTCAGAGCCACAGTTGGCCGCTTCAGCAACTGCAACTTGATTAGTATGAACGGGAGCGTTATCCTTGAGCAAGTTCACACTTTCCCTCAGCTTCCGTATGCGTTTCGACTTGATTGCTACCACCAGTTGTCTTAATTCTAATTCACAGTACTGTTCATTTATAGTCTTTGCTTTTTCCATTTAGACTATCATGAATACCAAAAAACAGAAACCATCACCTCGCCAATAGACACAGTCTCTTTGAATTTCTTCGAGGTTGGAGAACAAGAGTGATTCCAGTAGTTTTCATGTTGAGTTATTGATCTGCGGTGGAAATCCTCAGAATCAGTCTGGAAGCGAGTCAGAAATGTCCTGGAAATGTAAACTTTTTTCAGATTCTGTCCTGGTGTCAGCATTCTTGGGACAAATCTTGCAAACACCTTGCTCATCCCCAAGATCTCAGTTAAAACAGTATGGACCGAATCAGAGCTAATGCCCATGGACAGCTATCTGCTAGACAGTAAGCTATCTTCATCTCAAACCATACGGTGAATGGAATCAATTTGTCATCAGTGGTTGAGGTTTTTGAACGACCTGTCCGAGGGTAACCTTCTCTGCTGTCCCTGCCCTGCTTGAATTCCATAGCCCACTTCTTCTCACTTGCATAGAAAGGCGAGTTCTCACCAACTGTCTCTACCATGTCTGCACGGATTTCCTTGACAGTCATACCCTCAGTATCTGTCTGTATTTCTTAGATGAGGTATCATGTACAATATTTACATTATTCGGACGATTGTCCTCATCTTTGTCGCCATATTTATTACAACGTTTCGGCCTTTCAGTATCTGTCTATATTTCTAAGATGAGGTATTATGTACACTATTTACATTATTCGGACTATTGTCCTCATCTTTGTTGCCATATTTATTACAACGTTTCGGCCGTTGTACGCTCCGGCCTTCTTCAGGTGGTTGGAATGTCGAACTGAACCCTTTATTTGGCTCATTGGAGTAGACTGTTCTAGTTCCACGTGCCAATGTGAGTTCAATACCCGGTTAAGGCAGTGCAGAACTTTCAGAGGGAAATTAACAGGAGATAACTGATAACTGACATCAATTAAACATGGCACGTGGAACTAGAACAGTCTACCCCAATGAGCGAATAAAGGGTTCAGTTCGACATTCCAATCACCTGAAGAAGGCCGGAGCGTACAACGGCCGAAACGTTGTAACAAATATGGAGACAAAGATGAGGACAATAGTCTGAATAATGTAAATACTGTTAAAGCTTGCATTTACAGATACTTTATGACTGTTCGGGTCTTTATTTTTCTCTATTTTTAGATTTATTGTACACTTATGTATGAACCTCACCTGCACAGAAATCAAGACTGAAATCTGAATTATTTTTCTAGTTTTATAAGATGTGGTACGGTAGGAGGCACGGTGGAGTAATCGATAGCGGCTCGGATTGAGGAATCTGAGTCGAATCCATTATATTCACTTACGTGCGAATACCCTTGGGAAAGGTATGAATCCTCTTCTTCTCCCCCACCAGCTATAGGTAAATAGCAGGACAGACCGAGTTCTATAGCCTTGGATAGCATCTTGTCTACTGCAGAAAGAAATGTCGACCTATTGCGGGAAAAAAATCTACCTCGTCAGTCAAGTATCAATAGATACATGATCGCCTAAGCGTGTATCACGCATGGCACATAACTATGTTGCTACTGTTAATAGGTTCAGCTATGGCTCTTCTTTCTGGGTGAGAATTAAAACATTTTGAACAACCCCCGTATTTTTGTCAATCTGCTGCCTTTTGCGTTGAATATTGTCGCATGACATGTTTATTCTTGACTGTTACATATGATTAGTAGTTACGTTGATACATTAGTAATTACAATTGGTCATTAAAATAGAAATTACTTAAAACTTAACTTCACAGAACTGCATCTCCGAAATAAAGAATGCTTTCAATATAAAAGAAATTATTCAATCACATCAAAATTAAAGCTATGAAAGGAAACGACTTACGTCGAGTAATGGTTTTCAGATTTTTATGACGTCATCCACCTGAATTCAGAGTAGCCATGCTTGAGGCACTTCACGCTTTCTTTTGCAAATACTGTTTATGGATGATAGCCCACTATTAATAAGAGAGAAGCAAAATAGAATTGACCTACATTTTATTCTTTTATTATTAATAATATATTGAAAAAAAATGCGAACACGACATTTACAAACAATCTACACCTAAGGTTTCTATTCACGTCAAATTTTCAATGATACATTTCTATATTGATATAAACAGGCTTCAATAGAACGTTACAACTTGTAGAAGATTTAGGCCTTCTCATTAAGCAAGGATTCTAACAGAAGTTAAAATAATATGTCTTATACTCGGTATTACTTCAGAACATATGCGATCATGGAGATTCATAACTTCCTGTTGTTCTAATAATGTTTGTCTTCTCATGAAATATCCCAGTTCTTCTATTCATTTACACAAGTATATTACTAGTTGTTTCCATCTCCCTCGATATATTTAAACATGTCCTCTTTGTGTCAAATTTTTTTAAACCCACTTTCCTCTTTATGTGTCCCAGAAATTTCAACTTTTCCTTATTCACATAATCCATCCTTGGTATTCTCAATATCCTTCTGTATAATCACATCATCATTATCTCAAGTTTCCTCTTCAACGGTGAGGGATTTGTCCTGTATTGACAGCCAAACAGGGAGGTTTATATTACATCGGAGTTGAACTTCTTTTTATTTTACCTAGATTTTCCTGTTTTTTAATACTCTGTTTGGTTTTTGGAAGACATCGTTCGCTACGTCAATGTAATGACAATAAAGAGCGGGATTATGTATCGTTTTATTTTACTCTTTAACTGAGAAAGAGGAAAATGTTATTTAAAGTAAAGAAAAGGTTTCTGAACTGCTATTAATATCAGTTTTCCTATCTAGCAGTGAATGCTGAACAATTTCCTCATAGGGACTTGAAGAAAACAACGATATGGTTCTACAGAAGGATGATGTGACTGAACTGGACAGAGCATGGGAACAACGACGAAATTAGGCCAAATTAAGACAAATGGAAACAAAAGCTTTGAATCAGAAATTGACAGTTATATTTTCTTGGACACATATGAAAGAAAATAGGCTTGCAGAATTTGACGGAAGACAAGACAAGAGGCAACACTCTAAATTAACGTACCAAAAAAGGTAGTGTAACTGGTGGACACAATAGGGAAAAATAGTAAAAGACAGTTGAAGTGTTGCCTGATATGGAAGCTGTAGAGAGCTATGAACCCCACGTCTTGAAGGGATACGGTGAATAAAAAGTTTTCCGTGCTAAATTTGCCTGTTAAAGAAATAAAAGTTATAAGCATCACACAGAAAAGTTTGTATCACTTGTTTACCAAATACTTATTCCCAAGTGTTGTTTTCGGCCTTACTTAAACCATTTCAGATGTATATATGCATATACAACTCTGTATGTGTGTGTGTGTTGGTCCACCCATACCCACACATATAAATTCGCCGTATTAAGAAATCCATTTATACACAAAATAGCCATTAGCTAAGTAGAACCATATAGATTTTTTCGGAATATGCATAAAGTATAGATTCGAACAAATCGATTTTCTAATTCTTCTTTGGTGACTCTCAAAGTGCGATCTTTTACTGATATAACATTCTTCTTTCTATCTTTGTCAAACGTCTGGCTTTTTTTTCTCTAAGAATATTTCCAGTGTTTCTTTACCTTTATTTTTCATCTTCGTTTTCTCTTCTTCATTCCCTTTTCTGCGTTCTTTCTCTTTTTTTTCTTCCAATATGTCTTCGAATTGTTATTTTTTAAACTCTTTCAACTTCTTCTAGCGTCTTTCTTTATTTCTTCTTTAGATTCTTATGTCTTCTTCTAAATATTTTTTTCATATTTTGCTTGTTCTTTTGTCTTTGTCACTCTTTTATTCATTCGTTCATTTTATTCATCTTTTATGTTCTTCCTGCAATTTTCTATCGTTTCTTTCCTTCATTTCTTCATTCATTCTTTCTTTCTTCATTTATTTGCTTTATTTAAACATCTATCAAACCATTCAAATGCAATTAGTAACGACTCCTTCTTCATTTTCTTCTTCATTGTTAATATCATTATTTTAACTTTTACTTTTTTTAACTTCCATTTTTTGTTCATTTTACCCGTCATCCATTCCCTAGCTTGCTTTTTTTTACCTACGTTCTGTTCTTTTTTTTCTTTTTCTTGTCTTTCTTCTTATACTTCAGTTTTCACACTTTTTATTCTTTCTTTCTATCTAGCTCTTTCTTTTCTACGTCTTTCTTTTTCTTAGTTCTCTACTTTTTCCTTTCTTTCTCTTCGGTTTTCTCAGTTTTGGGAATCTTCATCACTAGCATCGAGCAACAGAATTCTGACCAGAGAAAGATCACTCCATCTCATATCAATTTGCAAAATATATAAAATGCCCACATTACCCCCAAGTGAGGAATTTGGTCCATTTTTGAAATTGCCCAACACTCAACAAAAATCGTCCAATGTATTTTTTTCTCTCAGATCTTTTTCATTTTATCAAGCAAAACCATTTCTTCGGCATATGTCTTTCTTCATGGCGAAACTTTTTTGGCTCTTTATTCACTATCAATTTTCTATATATTTTTTCTTCTATTCACATTCTGCTTATTCAATAGCACACATCAATAAGATATTATTATTATTATTATTATTATTATTATTAACAGGTATATTCAACTATTTCTGTAATTCTTTTTTTCCATCTGAGAAGAATCATTAACACATGGAATGAGAATCTTAGTCTACAAGAAAAGAAATAAATGGATTAGAGGAAAGGCTTTTCTCGAATAATAATAATAATAATAATAATAATAATAATTTCTAAAATATGAAGATGCAGACTGTACCCATCATTATAAGAGCACTTTGAATGGTTAAATTAAACCTCTTGCAAGAAAAAAAAAAAGGAAATGAGAAAAAAATACATTTTTTTAATCGAATTCCCCGAAAGAAAGGTAGTAAAGTCACCAAAACGAGTTACTGAGTGCGGAAGAAATAGAAAGAGAAACATTGCTAAGAAGCGAGAAGAGAGGAAGATTAACCAGGAGGACAGCAGATAGCGATTGGCATTGCATTTCAATTTATGCAAATTAAAGTTGGCTGGAAATCATGGAGTCGGAAAGGGACTTCCACAAGTAAGAAGTGTGAGAAAAAAAATTATTAGCATAATTGGAACTACACTGACATGAACATTTTAGAAATTTGCAAGAATATTGAGAAGACGAGATTTTAAGAAAAAAAAATGTTTTTGATTGTCCTTTAATGAGGACCACCGGATATTACACGCGAGGAAACTCAAAATAATAATAATAATAATAATAATAATAATAATAATAATAATAATAATAATGTAATTATTTATTTTCACTCATTACACTAGACTGTTCGTATAGGGTTGTTTTTTATGTCGCCAATACGAGGTGGATTGCCAAAGAAGGTTCCCCAGAGAGTAGTTTAAGCAAGATTATTGGTCCGTAACTCACGCCTGGACACTAACCCAGATATCTCTACATCTCCGTAATCTTGAGGCCACTACTGTCTCCTCAGCAATGTGAATGTTCCTGTTATTCATAACGTCAAGATCAAAGAAAATAACAAGTTTCAGAAACACCCCGGCCACCAGATTAAAGTTGCTAGAATGTTAGAAAAATCATGTCAGTATTATTGTACTTATCATTAGAACTTTGATGTCTATGGCACTGCTCTTGAAGTATTAATTTGGGAATATCGGTAAAAATCCTGAGTCACCAGGGCCTAATGGTATCGCATAAGGAATACCTTAGACGAATTCAGCATTGGAAAAATCACAGATGTTAATAAACAAAATATACAACAGTCATCACATACCGGAGGATCTCACTAAATCCATCCTCGTAATATAAGCTAAGAGACCAGGTGCGAGCTTCATCGGACAATCAATTCAGTAAGATACCTAAGCAAACTAGTGATGCGAATCCAGATGAATAGAGTGCGTGACAGAATTAGACCAGAAATACGGAAAGAAATGCTGGTTTTGTCAAGGACACCGGAACAAGAAATGTGATCAGAATGGTATCAGAGAGAGCAATACAAGATCAGAATGGTATCAGAGAGAGCAATACAAATGCAGAAAAAACATGCACTTATGTTTTATAGATTACGCAAAAACATTTGACAATGTACAGCACAAGGATCTATTTGAACTGTTAGGAAAGCTCGATCTTATGTTAGCATAATCCAAAACTTACATTGGGGGCGAATCGCTACATACGAACAGAAAATAAATTGGGCAGCTATACAAAAATAGAAAGGATGTGAAACAGGAGATACGTCATCGCTGATTTATTTAACCTCTACATCGACGCTGTCCTAAGGGAAATTGAAACTCAGGCATGATTTATAATCGGTTGGCGTAATCTCAACAATATAAGATACGGGTTAATGGCCGACAAGGAAAGGAAACTACAGGATCTCTTGGGGAAGGCCGTAGAAGAAAGCAGTAAAAGAAGCACTAACCATCAGCCACAAGAAGATAGAAAAGATAGTCATTAGCAAGAAAAATGGGAGTTACGAAGAATATTATCAGTAGTTCTTGAATAATTAAATTATTTCATGATTAAATTCTAATAACTCGGTTGCATTTTATTTTATTTATTTATTTATTTATTTATTCATTTGTCAAATAATCTTAGAAAAATCAAAACCTGTATCTCTTTATAAGAAGAGAGATAAAACACTCATCATTAATCAAGTATTTTTGACAATCTATGTCATGTCTTCAATTTTACTATAAAAATGTATTTTTGACAATGTATGTCATGTCTTCAATTTTACTATAAAAATGTATTTTTGACAATCTATGCCATGTCTTCAATTTTACTATAAAAATGTATTGTTGGTAATTTATTTTTATAAAAATGTATTGGTGATACTATCGCTACAAAAATATATTAGTAATTTTTTTTAAAAATGTATTGCTGGTATTTTACTATGAAAATTTTTCATACTTTTTAGTGTTTTTATTTTTATTTGGGGAGTTGTCACTATCTGTCCGTATTTACCCTAACAGGTGTTACTGTGAATAAAAGCAATTAAGATGTAGTTTCACACTCCACAAAACCTCTAACTTCATAATCAGAGGTCTTGCAGCTGGATGTAGTTCATCATCATACCCAGGACAAATAAAGGAAGGAGTTTGAGAACTTTATTTCAGATCAAATTTATTGACTTTGCTTAAATATTTTTGCATTACTTTTTGCATTGAATGTACAGATTTTTTTTTAAAAAAAGATTCAGTTAAAAGTAAAAAATAAAATTATTCTTGATAATGGCTAAAAGAACAGCTGAATGTTTGCTTTATTTTGGGTTTTTGTTGAAGATATATTTTAGAATAGAGTTTGATTTAAGAAATTGGAGAATATGATATGCATTAATGTCATGAAAGTGTTATTTCGAGTTGTTTGTTTGGTTCATTGATTTGTTTAGTGGCATATCAACATATCTATAGCTTATTTAATACCAAAATCTAAATAATTTGAACACAATTTTATGGCTTCAACTAAATATATTTTGAACACAATTGTATGACTTCAACTACAGATAAAATGTATTGTCGGTTATTTCCCTAAAAAATGTATTGTTGTTCATTTTGTTATAAATGTATTGTTTGTCCTTTTTTATATAAAAAATATATTGCTGGTATTTTTACTATAAAAATATAAGTTTATACTTCGCTAATGTTTTTGTTTGGGAGTCCACTGTTTACTCATAGTTGGAACACTAACAGGTGCTACCACGATCAGAGGCTTCGCTGCCGGATGTAGTTTACCGTCATACCGAGGACGGAGTTGTTGTGTGAGCGGTAAGTGCATGTGAAACAACGGTTAACCCTTGACTTGAGGAGGTTAAAATTATAGTGATTCGGAAAGCATGTTTCTGGAATTCTGATCCGCAAAGCAACAGTTCTTGGGAAGTAGCTATCCGAGTAGACACTCGTCCAAATATATAGACCTATAAAAATGTTAATTCCTCACCTTAAAAATTTTGACAAAATATTTAATGATCAATTCTTAATTTAATTAACATAATACTGTCTTTTATTCCGATGACAGGATCTTATTAACTCTCGAGAATAACCTATTGCTGATTTCAAGGGAAAATACGTCTTTTTGATTTGTTCATAATTAATGTAACGTTTCCCATCAAGGAAATGTCGTAAAGGTCTAAAGAGTTGATAACATGATGAAGTAAGGTCGGGAGAAGGGTGTAGATGTCCATATTCAGAATCTAACACTTTTACGTTGTGATTTTTTGGCATAACTCTCCAAGAACAACTTTTACATCGTCGTTGTTGTTGTTCTTATCATTATTTTCTTCATCTTCTTCTTCTTCTTCTTCCTCCTCCTCCTCCTCTTCTTCTTCTTCTTCTTCTTCTTCTTCTTCTTCTTTACACCGTGACAGTTCTGTGTCTTTTGTAGTACTCTATATTTTTTGTCTTTTTTTATTTCTCCCGAACCTTGTTCCGACATCCATTTACACAAACTCACTAAGTTATACGTTGTTTTACTTTGCCTCTCTTGCCTTCAATCTATCCTGTGAATATCCTACTTTCCAAACCTTCTTTCTTCATTATGTAACCAAGAAATTTATTCTTGGTGTTATGTATCAGTGCCCTTTTTGTTTCCATTCACTCTAAAACCTCGCCGTTGCTCACATATTCGGTATCCTCCGTAGCCTTCTGCAGAGACATATTTCTGTTACTTCATGTTGGAGCTGATTGTCCACTATTTACTGCCTTATGGGTGAACTGATATTACCTAAAAGTTCACTATTCTGTTCCTAGCGAAATCTTCCTGTTTCTTAATACTTTACTTAGCTTTTGGAAGGCAACTTTTACAATTACAATACGCCTTCGGATTTTAGTACTGCACATTCCGTCCTCTGTTAAAACACTTCCCATATATTGTTCTTTTTGTTTTAATTTGTTATCTCTATTTTATAATTTGCCTGTTGGGTATATTCTTCATTCTCTGGTAAGCCTGAGACATTGATTTATCGTTTTATTTTTTATTTCAGATCAATTCTGCTGTCTACTCTGCGGTCTGCTACTTCTTTCAATATTATTACCAGTATTTATTAGTAGTATTATTAGTAGTACTAGTAGTAGTAGTAGTCCTGTTCCTTTTCTTCTTCATTTTTGCTATTGTTTTCTTGATTATGTTTTTATCTTCTTCAAGAAACAAAGCACAATCAAATTATGAAACAAATAATTCCTGACATTCCTGGAATATTTCCTCATTATTAATCAAAAAGGGAGAAATTTCAAACGAATAAATAAAAAAAAGAATTTGCACTTACGTTCAAATAGACATGAACGAGTTGGCAAGTGCAAGATACTTCAAAGTCTTTACTAATTAGTATTTATTCATTAAGTGTTTGTAATCAATTTTCCTATATTCAACACAGGGTGGAGAAATTCTCAGGACGTAAGATTTCTTTGAACACGCGCAAACAAATAACAAAACTGTTTTGTTAACTCACAAAATACACCATCGTTCTACCACCGATTTTTCAGTAACCGATGGTCCGGCACATTTATAATTCAGGCAAAATTATGACGCAGTGACTGAATTTCTTGCGCTTATCAATATAATTCACTAGGAAGGTATAGATGGTGTCCTATTTGATAACTTAATATAAGTGTAAAGACGGCTGAAGTGTTATGTAATATCAAACCTATTGGATGGTAGCGAATGCTGTACAATATCTTAACGGATGAATAGAAAACCGGAGGCAACAGAAACCTGGTTCTACAGAAGGATACTGGGAATTCCATGTACAGAAGGAGTAAACGATCAAGATTTCTTAAAGAAAATGTAAACAAAAAGGAGTCTTACAATCTGAAAATGAAAGGGCTTAATTTTTTTTTGACATATTATGAGGAAAGATGGCCTGGAGAATTTGACACTCACAGGGTTTATCGAAGAAAAATAGGATGGAAAAGCATCGGGTCACCTATCTGACTACTTTGTGTGAATGAATGGCAGAACGAGGGTGGTAAGTGGTTTGGCAAAAGGACAAACCCTGCTAAAGGCATCAAAGGATAGGAAGTCGTGAAGAGCCATGATCGTCCGTATTTGAAAAGAGCATAACCAGTTAAATCAAAATCCTGGCGATTCTCAAAATATTGCTAACAGAATTAAGCTGGGCCATAAAGAGGAATAATTTCATGCTGCAAAGCAAATCTTATTCCATCTGAATTCGTTTTCTTTATGTTCATATGTGTATAGGTGATTATGGCTCTCCACCATTTCCTGTACGTTTTAGCTTTTAATAAATTTTGGGTCTTTCTTTTGTTATTTCTCTTAAACCCTGTACCGCCATCCATTTACTTAAGCACGTCAAGTATGTGATGAATTTTTCCTCATTATGCGCCCAACGCTTTTCAGCTGTATCTTCCTGATGTTAAGTATAAGACTCATTTTTGCTTCCATTTTCTGTAAAACTTTGTCGTTGCTCACATGTTCGGGTCATGGTATCCTCAGCATCCTTCTGTAGAACAACATTTCTGTTGCTTCAAGTCACTTCTTCACCTTTGAGGAGATTGTCTAACATTCCCTGCCATATAGCAGGGCTGATGTAATGTAAAACTTCATAACACTTCTTTTTGTTTCTAATGAAGATTTTCTGTTGCTTGATACTCTGCTTAGCTTCTGAAATGCATCTTTGGCTATCCCAATGCGCATTCAGATTTCATTGTTACATTTCCATCCCCTGCTGTTTAATCCTTCCTTCATTGTATTCTGTAGGTGTTGTTTTAGTTTTCTTTCTATGTCATCTGCATATATTGTTAAGGTTGTGACCACCAATAACAAACCCTAATGAGATTTCTGATTCTCTCAGAGTCGACTCATTTTATAGGTTGATATAGTCCAATGAGAAGACACATCCTTGTCTTACATTCTTTCTATTTGTGTATATCTGCTGAACTCATTTTCTGTCCATTTGCTGCCAGTGTAGCTTCTTGATTATTCTAATATCTTTCCCAAAGTCAAGGTAACTAGGAATTGCCAAGAGTTCTTCATGACGTTCGTTATCAAATGCTATCCAAATTACTAAGTAGAAAGTCTTCATTTACAAGATGCAGAAAAAATATACAAATTGTATGCTTCTGAACAAATTAAAATTGTCAATACTTTTGTTATCAAGATGAAGTCAACCAGTTCATCACTTGAAGAAAAATCGTTTAGCAGCTGATTGATTCAGATGTTATTGAATATAGTTACAGAACAATGTGCAGCATAATCTTTGGAAATCTCATGCTCATACAGTAAGTATCAATTGCTGCACATTTTTAAATATTTCATGCTAATCTATGAAGTCCTCATCAGTAGTGTGAATGTCAAGTTCTCCAAGCCCTCTTTCTTCATTATGAATCCCAGAAATGTCAGCTGTCATTTTCTGTGTCAAAGTATAGGTGTTCTCTTTGTTTTCATTTAAGTTCAAACTTGCTTGTTGCTCACATGTCCCATCCATTGTAGATAAAACAGTTCTCTGTTTACTATGATTATGAAAAAATAAAGCCGGTTTTACATGACATTAAGGTGAGCAGCTGCTTTATTTTAATACTAGATTAAAACTGAAAATACCTTTTGAAAGCAAGCAAATCAGATTGTCTCCGACCACAAATTTTGGAATTGAAATACTTTTCTCCCATTCTATAAACATATTATGCATTATTTTGGCCCATTCCATGTTTGTTGAACCATCCAAAAAACGTCAAGAAATTGGATCATCTCCTAAAAAATTAAAACTACAATATAAAATACACATTTCAGTGGGAAATATCATATCAACATCATTTATGTATTGCAGACCTACGATTATGGCCCACCAGAACTTCCTCTCTAAGCAACATTTGAATCTTCATCAGCCATTCTTGTCTTCCATTTGTGCCCTCCCTGTGATCATGGCTCAGGAGAACTTCATCTCTAAGCGACTTTCGAGTATTCAGCATCCCGCGTGGTCCTCTATTTGTGGCATCCCTATGATCATGGCTCACCAGAACTTCCTCTAAGCAACATTTGAATTTTCGCCATCCTTTCTTGTCCTCCATTCGTGGCATCCCTATGACCATGGCTCACCAGAACTTCCACTCTAAGCAACTTTCGAATCTTCCAGGTCATTTCTTTCCCCCATTTGTGGCAATCCTAAGATCATGACTCACCAGAACTTCATCTCTAAGGAACATTTGAGTCTTCTGCCTTCTTGTCTTCCATTCGTGACATCCCTATGATCATGACTCCCCAGAACTTTCACTCTAAGCAACTCTCGAGTTTTCAGCATCCTTTCCTGTCCTCATTTCTACCATGCCTATGATCATGGCTCACCTAGAACATCCACTCTAAGCAACTTTCGAGTCTTCTGCGTCCATCCTAGTTCTCTATTTGTGCCAAACCATTATTTTTTCCCTGTTTTTGTTCACCACTACACCCCTTTTTTTAATATGCCTTGTGAGTGTTATGTTTTCCAATCAGTCGTTCTTCATAATGTCTGCCAGAAATATAACTTTCTAATTTGAGGTATGAATATACTTCTAGATATAATTTTCTTTTGAACTTCATCATTAGTCACATGATATGCCTATGGTATTCTCAGTATCTGCTTAGAAAGGGTTGGCCATATTTGAATGCTTAATAATGGCGCTTGTAATTTATATGAACATCAAGCAAACCTCATTGTTTATAGACAAAATATTCTAAAGGCTTTCTATGAGCTTATATATAGTGAGAATACCATGGCTAGAACATATTAGCCTAGTCCACTAACTGTATTTTTTTGGTGGGGATGAGGAGTGTGGATGGACACTTAGTAGGATTAAAATCAAGGCATGTCAAATTGCAGATAAACACTCTTTTAGGGCCAACACTCTTCCAACACAATAACACAGAGTAAAATCCATTTTTATGTATGCAGTCAGTGCAGTACTACACATCATTGCTGGGAAGTGAGGTTCCTAGACTGAAGTCAATGACCATATTGAGCGATCACATTGGATGGAATTGGCTGTAGTTTGACCTGGTTTGGGATCAATACCCTCTCTCTAGCTTTCAAACCTGGTATGTGAAGAGAACTGGTTAGGTGCTCAGAAGTTGGGAAATATATCCTTACCAGAGAGACAGAAGATAAATGCAGCCAACTCAACTTATAGAAACTATCTCCAGCTCACAGTTCCCTCACTGCTAAATACCCATGACTCACTGTTTTCCCATTGTGAAATACGTCTTTAACATATGCATAGGAGATAAATCTGACACACCCAAATTGCTGCTGGAAAATATAAATATGCCTTCTCCAGAAACAATAAAATCAAACAGCAGTTTGAATTCCTGTTGTGAATTATGCCAAATAAGACCCTTTATCTCCTTTTTACACTGCATGCTGTTTTATACGTGTGTTATAGTTTCACTATGTAGGACAAGTGTAAATGTCTATATATCATGTTGTGTATGACTTCATGCTATAAAAGTCTCTCTGAGAAAAAAAACAGATTTATCATTCCTTTTCTTTCATCTATTCTGTTCAGTCAATGTATTAAAGTGTTACTGTATCATGAATATAATAATGTTTATAATGTGGGAATTCAAATGGAGAATATCATTTCTAACATATCACACCCATTAACTGGTATACTTTATGAAACATTAAAGGAATATTCCTTTCTCAAATATCATCCCCACTAAAGAGTAGGAATTTGTCGATGACGGAAAGGACTTTAGACTGGAATCAAAGTAGTTATATAAAAAAAAGAACTAAATATAGAATAAAGAATAAAAAGAGGATCAATGAATTTCATTATCTCACCAGAGAAGAAAAAAGAAAAAACCCAGATTTGCTATAAAACAGATTTTTGGTTAAAAGAAATCACATCCAACTAATTCTGATTTTTAAATCTTTCAGAGTCTGACTATATTTCTGAGATAAGGTATTATGTACATTATTTACATTATTCAGACTAGTGTCCTCATCTTTGTCGCCATATTTATTTTAAATCTTTGTTTTGTTCTCTTTCTTCTTGACTATTATATATTATCATACTATTAAACCATTAAATTATACCATTATATTAACTCATACCATTAAATTATATCATTAAATTATACCATTAAATTTTACTATTATAACATTAAATACCATTATACCATTAAATATAATTTTTCTAAGCACAAGAAATGAGTGGTCAAAGAGAAATATAATAATATCAAAATTTCACCATCTCTAAATATAGATGTATATTTAAAATGGTATACAAACAAAGCCATAGTTTGAACAACCAATTAGAACATATTCACAACAAGGATATAAGCCCATAAGCCAATGAGAAGCAGAGCATCCTTTTCAATATATATATATATATATATATATATATATATATATATATATATGTATGTATATATGTATGTAAACAGGTGGAAAATAAACCAAAATGCAATCAATTTTGTCCATTATCTGGTGCTGCAGTCATTGTAACATACCGAAAGCTGAAATATGGCATTTTCATGACTAACTCGTGACTACATTGCAAAAATACACATTTTATTTCTCCACCTTTTTAAGCAGTCCACTAATATATTTGAAAATATGTATACCTTCCTTTTTCGTCATTGTCTAGTGACAGTTACTACATTTGGTTGCATACATATATACATACATACATGCATACATACATACATTTACTTCTTCCTGGACTCTCTCTCTCTTCCTCTCTCTCTCTCTCTCTTCCTCTCTCTCTCTCTCTTCCTCTCTCTCTCTCTCTCCTTCACTCTGCACCAGGAGTTTTACACTTGAACTCTTGAAACCTTTTTTGAAGAATAGCAACACACTCCACATGGAATAATGTTGCTACACAATCTTTTTGTGCTGCACAATCTTTCTGTTAATACTATCTGCCCTTGCACCATAAAACCTGACTGAAATATGTTCAACTATTGCCTCGTTCACACTCCTCCCAAATCTTTTGAACAAGGGTAGATGTTCAGCCCGTGTCTCCTGTTTAGATTTCTATTTTTTTCCTAAAGTTTAATTCAACACTATAATTCTAACATCTCTGGCTAATCTATGAAATCTTATTTACTAATCATTTATTTTTATTTTCTTTAATAGGTGGAGAAAGGTTTGCTTATCAACTGTTTCACAGACCTCCCTAGTCTTTTGAACAGTAGTAAATGTTTATCTTTATTTCCTCCTTAGGATCGGGTTTCTGCTTCCTTATAAAATATATTTCTAATGTCTCTACCTGAACTATGAAATTTTATTTACTAATTATTTATTTTTCTTCTCAATAGGAGCAGAGAGGTTAAACACATGCCTCCTCGGTCTTTTGAACAGGAGTAGAGGTTTATCCCTTTTTACCTGTTTAGAAATGGGCTTCCTGTTCCTTCTAAAGTCTTTTCATTCCCAGAAGCTCCTTGCATCTTAATGGCATTGTTGATTTGTTTGGGTTGAATTGATTTAAAAAAAAATAACATTTAGAAAGAACTCAAATATTTTCTGAATATCAAATGAAGAAGGTTGAAGCATATCATGGCCTAAATGTTGTTAATGTGACAAAAAAAGTCTGAACGATGTAAAAAGTGTAAATAACAAAAAAAGATACTTGCCATTTATGGATATTGTATCATAATTGAGAATAATTTTTTGTAAATAATTTCCTATGCTGAGGAATGAAAATTTTGATCTGGTAGACTGAAAACATTCTGTTAATTCTACAGTCATTGATGATAACCAAAATAACACAGTGAGGTACTCCTCATATCTCATGTGAGCATTGTAATGATATAAGGAAACATTTGGCATTAATCGACTGAACAGTGATACTTGAGTTATTTCTTCACTTCCTATTCATAAGGCTGGGAACAAACTGTAGTATCTGTTTTCTTCATCTTTAACAGTACTGGTAATATTAACTGTTTCAGTATAAACAAAAATTCAGCATTCATTGACTATGTAGCTTGTATTACTGTTGGGTGAAATTTATAAAATCTTTCTTTTAAAACAATTTTTTATGAAAATGGGTTTATCAAGTCCATTAACTTTTATCTCTTTTTCCATTGTTGATGAGTTTTCCTTCTTAACCTTTTATTTGAAATCAAGCGAAATGTCAACATTTTGATTAATGTCATTATATTCTCATCGAGTTACATGTGATATGCATTTTACATGTTGCTGCTGTTGAATGTCCTCAAGAGATGTTGTTTCTGGTATTTGGTGCTTCAGTTCTTTGTTCATGATTCTGTAGCACCTGTTCACAATGTTAAAAGAAGGATGTTCTTTTCTAAAACCCACCGGCTTCACTCACTCAAAGCCGTTTTTAACCATTAATCTTAGAATATATTTGTCACCTATTGCCCTGTTCACACTCCTTCCTTGTCTATTAAAAAGATGTAATGTTTATTCGTTGTTTTCTGTTTAGGATTGGGATTCAAGTTCCCAAAGTTTTCTCATTCTCTTTCACTCCCAGTATCCCTTTGCACCTTAGTGGCATTATTGCCTTTCTTCCGATGAAAAGATTCTAAAAAAGACAATAGTTAAGGGACAAAGAGGAGGTAAAGAAAGTGAATAAATGTTTGGACATGGGGAATAAGGGCTTACAATCGTAGGTACAGAATTGATTTGCTTGTCTTTAAAATTTGATATATACAAGACAAGAAATAATAAAACAAGCAAATGATGTTTGCCCTCTTGCATAGTCAGAGATGAAACTCTTCCTACCTCTGCCACAGAAACTGACAAATCTTGTCTCTCTTCCTCTCTCACTTCCCTTCAGCTAAACACTCTTGAGTTGTAACTCTGATAGAGCATTATTCCCCAGAAAGGGGGAAAACAGTTTCACTATCCAACCAGATATTTTCTGACAGTCTCCTCTCAGTAGGAAGTCGGGTCATGTAAGTCATTCCCTAGTTTTGAAAAGCCAGTCCATTTATCTACGTATACTTTGACAACCTATCATAAAATGATGACTTTTAAGAAATCACAGCTGTCACATACGGAACTGAGGAGAGACATCACATGAATTTAAATTTGGCCTAATCCTTTCTTGACACATGAAAAAGGGGTGGGTTGATTGAAATTTATTTGAAGTTTTGCTTCTGATACTGCTACTGGGACAAACATCAAGGCATGATTTGCTTTTTTACTTTTAAATGAAAAGAAATTAGATGAACTTTTTATTTCCCCTGTACAGGTCTTGATTCAGACATTTATTTGCATTTTACTTAAATTTTAAATTTCAAATATGATTTCTCTCCAGAATCTGTTCTTCAACAATTTTCTGTCATGTCAAAGTTTTACATTATACAAATAAGATTCATTAGCACTCTTTTCTAAAAATTACTGCCATTCTAATACTGATACTATTAAAGCAACCGTTTTTAATATTTACTGAATTACCAATGCCATAAATAAATAGTAAAATATTTTGTAGTTCTTATTGTTGCATTAGTCGTTATCTACTAGTGATACTATGGATGCAACCTTTTTTAATATTTACTGAATTACCCATGCAGTAACAAAATGGCTGAATATTTTGCAAGCCTTATTATTTTTAAATTACAAAATATACCTGAATCTGACTTGAATTTATATATTATATATATGACAATTTGTGCATTTGAAAGACTTTTTAACATAAAATATTTCCTTCTTTTGGTGAATTGGAATCCTATATTCACATCCTTGTCTCTGTATTTAAGAAGAGTTTCTATTCTTCTAAGAGTTTGTCAGATAACTGAGTTCGTTCTACCATTCTGTTATTGTTTTATATTGTACCCATGTTTTGGCTGATTCATCATACAACAGACGAATGCTATGGAGTGGATTAGCTGAGATGAACAACATGAATAACACAAAGAATAAACTCAATTATCTAAACAAGTCTTGGACAGATAAATGAAGATATTTAATTGGGTTCTTTTTTCAAAAGCAAAAGGGAGTCCTTATATTAGAATTAGAAGCCTATTGTTATTCATATTTTCTGTTATGGTGATATAAATAACACCAAATGAGCATCTTGGTTCATTTTTTCAGGAAAAAAATTAGAAAAGAATAAATTTTAGGGGAAGATTTAAAAAAATCTGTTATTATTCATCAGATGGCATTAGAAGGGTTAGTTTTAATTTAATTCAAATATATCCTGTATGATTTCAATATGGCAACACTCATATCAGTAGACATCTTTAAAATCTGTTTAAAATTTGCACTTTTTTTTCTTGATTCTATTTTGAAAATAAGCAAGATTTTATGCTTTTTTATATAAAGAAAATTGAAAGGTAATTCAAATGAAAGTTTCAAGATCTACTCAGGGTAGATGCTTCCTGATTAAATGATAATGATGTGTCAGATATGAATAAAAGAGATGGTAGGAAGTGAAGATTAGAATCATAAATTGACTCTCAAAGAGGTTAAGATTGTAGTCTTCAGAGAAACACCCATGTGGTAACCTGTTCCTCTAAGTGCGTGTTATTGGAATAAAACTGAGTTTAAATTTCTTATGTTTCGAACAAAGGGGGAAATAAGAGTGATTTACATCCATGCAAGTTGCTGAACTGGTGGTACTAAAGAATGGAATGATCATGTGACTATTTTTCATGGAACTAGCAATGAAATAGTGACAAACTTCAAACACTGCATCTGTGTGAAAGCTGTTGCAATGTGCATTTGATGGTGAAGATATTTTTTATGGTCAAATGTGTTAAAAATTGTTTATACTACAGTTTCCTTGTCAAATGATACTACACTAGCATGTAGAGCAGTTGAGCTCTATAGCAATCAATTCATGATATTGATTGAGAATAATCCACATTATAAAATATGGAATATAGCCAATATACAGCAAATTTAAAAAAAAAAACAATCAGGGAAAAGCATTTACACTGATTTTCATTATGTTAGTCCCTGTGATGAGTGGCTTCCATGTATGTTATTAGGTTGCTCAGAAAATAATGTCTGATTTTAGAATAAACCTATGAACTATGTTAAAATATATTATTATAATCGTGACACAAAAATATATGAATCATTCCTAATGATAAAAGTATTCTCTTTTATAATTTTATGTCAATCTCTTTCAGAATTTAATTTAAAACATTATATACCTCTTGTTATGAATATGAGAAAAGAACAGATATGTTTATTTTTTTTTGCATAAGTTTAAACTTGGTCATAATATTTCTAAAATTGCTGTTAGCATTAACAAGGCATAGGATGAAGAATCTACTTGTGATTGAAGAGTGCAGAACTGGTTTCTGAAGATCCACAGTGGAGATTAGAAGATAAAGGTGATGTAGAATGTTCAATGGCAATTGACAATCAACATCTGAAAACACTAGTTAAACAAAAAACCCAAATGAAAATGTCAGAGAAATGTCTAAGATAATGGATGTCAACATTTTAAATATATTGGACCATCTCAAGAGATTTAGCAAAGTAAAGAAAATTGGTAAATTGGTTTCACATGAACTCTGTGAAAGTTAAAGAGTTCAAGATTTTTAAGAGTCTTTGATGCTGTATTTGCTAAATTCAAATGATCCATTTCCTGTGAGAAGAAATGGAACCTTTATGACAATTGTAAACCATCATCTCACTGACCTGACCATAATGAAACACTTTCTAAAATGGAAATTACACAAACTGAAGATTATACTGAAACTCTGCTGGACCACTATTGGCATTATCCTTTGCAGCTTCCTGGAAACTAAGCATAGCATCACTGCCAAAATCTTCTGCCTGCAACTGGATGAAATACACATTCATTTGATTTGGTTTGGTTTGGTTTGGTTTGGTTTGTTTTATGGCATATCAACCTCAATGTGTTATTTCATGCCGACAAGATTTTTATTGATAGTAATATTTTTTTTCCAAATATGTATTGTTGGTAATATTTTTTCAAAAATGTATTGCTGATAAAAAATTTTTTCAAAACTTTACTGCTGGTAATAATGTATTGCTAGTAATAATTTTTTTCAAAACTTTACTGCTGGTAATAATGTATTGCTGGTAATAATGTTTTTCATAACTTTACTGCTGGTAATAATGTATTGCTAGTAATAATTTTTTTCATAACTTTACTGCTGGTAATAATGTATTGCTGGTAATGTTTTTCATAACTTTACTGCTGGTAATAATTTTTTTCAAAACTTTACTGCTGGTAATAATGTATTGCTAGTAATCATTTTTTTCATAACTTTACTGCAGGTAATAATGTATTGCTGGTAATAATGTTTTTCATAACTTTACTGCTGGTAATAATGTATTGCTGATAAAAAATTTTTTCAAAACTTTACTGCTGGTAATAATGTATTGCTGGTAATGTTTTTCATAACTTTACTGCTGGTAATAATTTTTTTCAAAACTTTACTGCTGGTAATAATGTATTGCTAGTAATAATTTTTTTCAAAACTTTACTGCTGGTAATAATGTATTGCTGGTAATGTTTTTCATAACTTTACTGCTGGTAATAATGTATTGCTAGTAATAATTTTTTTCATAACTTTACTGCTGGTAATAATGTATTGTTAGTAATAATTTTTTTCATAACTTTACTGCTGGTAATAATGTATTGCTAGTAATGTTTTTCATAACTTTACTGCTGGTAATAATGTATTGCTAGTAATAATTTTTTTCATAACTTTACTGCAGGTAATAATGTATTGCTAGTAATAATTTTTTTCATAACTTTACTGCTGGTAATAATGTATTGCTAGTAATAATTTTTTTCATAACTTTACTGCTGGTAATAATGTATTGCTGGTAATGTTTTTCATAACTTTACTGCTGGTAATAATGTATTGCTAGTAAATTTTTTTCTTCAGAAATGTATTGCTGGCAATAGTTTTTCCAAAAAATATGTCTGGTATTTTAAATCTATTTTTATACTTTCATAGTGTTTTGACCCCTTTTGGTTATAGCTGGGACCCTGGCAGGTGCTAGCAGCCTTGGTCAGTGTGGACCTTGGAATGCCAGCAATCAAACGGTGGTTCTACACCCCTCAAAACCTCCTGATTAATAGCCTTCCTGTTGGCTATAGTTTATCATCTACCCAGAACAGAAATGCACATTCATTCATGCAAAATGCAACTGGCAATGATTAATCGATAACATCTGATTCTGCTTTATGATAATGCTCAGCTATATATTAACAGAGTGACACTTCAAATGTTCACCATCTTGGGATATAAGACTTTGTCACATCCATAATATTCCCCTGATCTCTCACTCAATATCAATTTTTCAAATCTCTTGACAATTTTTTTAAACCAAAAGACATTCTGTTTCAAAGTAGATGCAGAAACTTTCTTCAAAGATTTCTTGGTCTCCAAACCTTTAGAGTTTTATGGTAAAGATATAAATAACCTTATCACTTTAAACATTCCTTTTATGAATGCCTATGTTTGAGTAGATGCTCTATTTATTTATTAAACTGTATATTTATTTATTTTTGTTTCCTTGTAACTCAATGGCAGAAATGTATAGATCTTCAGGCAACTTATTTGATTGATTTAAACGCTGTTTAAATCAATCAATTCAGGCATAAAGTTGATTCTAAAATTAGACATTATTTTTCAAACAGATTCATAACTACAAAAACTACTGAATCTATCATATACTTTTATCTCATTGTTAACTTAGATAGAAAAAATTCTTCTGGATCATATTTCCCTGTTCAATATCGTACTTTCTATACAATATACTACTTTCTGAAATGAATTATGGTGGGTGATAAAATATTTAGATATTTTCCAATATCCAAATAAGAGAAAAAATAGATGGAGTAAAATGTACAGTTCGTAGCATTTAGTTTTTTTTAAAAAAAGTGCTCAATACAAAATAGAGCAAATATTATTATAATATTTTTATTATAATAGATTATAATAAAAACATTTTAAATAGCTACTCAGATGATTTTCATGTTTCAATACCTCATGAGGATGCTTCCTCAGATGATATTAAATTGAAAATTTATCTACCATATGTAAAATGTTTTATTATATTTTTATTATAATAAAAATATTATAATAATATTTTCCAGTAGCATAGAAAAAAAAAGAGATTGTAGGAAAAGGGTACGATGACAAAGTGGGCAAAAACGCAATTTCATCCAGAAGAGGTGATACAATGTAGATGCTGTGATTGGAAGAGGGTTGAGGAGTATGAACAACTTCCAGAGAAACAAACGATAGTTTGAAATATTCTTTCCATGTAAAGTTAAATTGGAAATTGACGAAAAGCACCCAGAGATGGGAAGAGACACATTTTAATAGACAACCAAGATAATTCTACACTGTATATTTATTTGCTGACCAGACAAAAATTTCTAGAAATTGTCATGGGAATTTTCACTCATGTTAAATTCAGCGGATATTACACATTTATGGACTTAACAAAATTATCTTAATGAAATATATTTAATAATCAGGAAGACTGCAGAAGACCTCAAGAAAAGGCTTCTTTTTTTTCTGAGAATGGTGAAAGATTCTTGGAGAATATAATTAAGAAGTTGTTTTAGAGATGCCAGAATATCATGAACAAAAATGGAAAATGTGTTGTTAATCTGAAAAAAAAATTAAAAATATCTTTTATCTTTCTTTAAGTAATGGAAGAAGCATCTTGGGTGCCTATGGTTCTGTCAATGTTAATAAAAGGTTAATGAAGGTTCTTGGAATAATTCAAAAGCTGTGAGAATGAATCTAGGAGCAGCTGAAAATTGTTAAGTGACACTTGACATGAAAGTGAAAAAGAAAGAAAGATGCATCAAAAGAAAGAAAGAAACAAGTAGAAAGAAAGAATGAGGAAAACACTGAAAG
>CAHIKZ030000946.1:4310000-4315000 GCA_903632075.3 Acanthosepion pharaonis
TCATATTAGTTATATTGACTGCTGATATCTTCTTATATATTTATAATTGATATAAGTAATAGATTTGTCAATTAGCTAATCGATGTTACCTTCAGCATCCCAACAGGCTTTAAATGTTGGTCAGATACATTTTTAAACATTGCTACTATACTATTACTAATAAATTTTATCCAGTGTTGGTTGGTTGCTTTTAATATAAAGGGCATCAAGAATTTGATGTTTTTGTTTGTTATTCTCATGAGGTAGTATATTGGTGTTGTAAACAAGCATTTTCCTGTATTGTGAAGGCGGAGAGAAATGTATCTTTAAATGTTGTGCATTAGAACTTGTATTCAACAAATAGAATGTAAGATGTCTCGATAATTATTACTAGTAGCAAAGTTTTCAAATGTATTTGACCAACATTTAATACTATTTGTGTTTTTACCAGCTCTGGTTAGCTCCATTATCTTGTGGATTCTTGTTTACAAAAAATAACACCATAGCTACAATGGTCAATTTCAAAATAATTGTAACTTAACACATTCCTGCATGTTTACAAAAAGTCACGATCTTCACAATTCACCCCTAAGGATGATCTCAGAATAGATAAAAAGTACTTGGTTAAAACAAAATAGTGCCTTCCTTGATGAATTTTAACTTAACATCAAGAAACTAACTAGAGAACTAGAAAAAGTATAAAAGTAGACATAATATGTCTATATTATTCAATGAAGCATTTTTGAATATATATATATTTAGATAGATAGATAGATAGATAGATAGATAGATAGATAGATAGATATGAACAAATAGATAGATAGGAGCAGAATGACATAGACAAATATAGATACAGAATGATAGATTAATAGATAGATATGATTAGAAGGAGATAGATAGAAACAGAATGAAATAGATAGCTAGATAGATATGAACAGAAGGAGATAGATAGATAGATAGATAGATAGATAGATAGGTAGGTAGGTAGGTAGGTAGGTAGGTAGGTTTGTACAAAAGATCTTTTCTAGAAAATCAGACAACTAATGGCCAGTCAGAAACTTTTTCTCTTAAATAAAAATACTGGAAAGTTTTGCACTAAACTTACATTTTTATATGTCTACTCTGTGCCTAGACAAACATAAATAAATACCATTATTCTTTACTTTAAATTTAATGGAATTAATTTAAGATATTTACATGAATATAGAAAATAAACTTCTATATAAACACGACTCACAGCCACACCCACACATGCATGCACATGCACATGCACACACATGCACACACACACACACACATGCACACACACACACACACACATATATACAGATATATTTATATACATAAATTGAATAGTAAGGACAATTACGTCTGTACAGATTTAGAAAGATAAACAGATTATTTTTTAAAACTTCCATTCTAATTTCTTCCCCCTTCTATGTTGTAATCCCTGTAAGGTGTTCAACCTGACCCAGAATTTTATGCAATGATAAGCAAAATAAACTGAAAAGAGAAAAAATAACAACACTGCACCTTTTTCAAATTAAAATCCCCAGGAAATCTGTGGCTTCTATTGCAAACTTTGCAAATTATCCTCTTCAATGGTTTCTCTGCTTACATATTCCAGATGTGGGTGTAGCCAATCCAGAGAAATACTTCCTACTGTCCGCCATGTTCTTTGCAGGGGTTAATAAACTCCATCTTCATATAGCTATATCCCACAGATTCTCTGGTTTTAATGAATTCAGATGATTTGATTTTCTTTAAATAGGAAAGCAGGCACAAACAGGCAAGGAAACATTCAATAGGCTCAGCATGAACATAGTGATGTTCCAACAAGTCATTAATGGTGCCATATTTCTCATAAAGCTTGAGACATTGATCTGATCCTATGTATTCCTTTTTTTTCTCCTTTTTAAATAGAAGAACTTGATTTAATTTCATTTTCATGAATTTCCTTCAACTTGCATCAATTATTGTACAGTCACATATTTTAGCCTCAAAGATTGTCTATCATTTCTGAGAAAAAAAGATCCTTCCAATAAATTTAAAATTGTTTTTCCTTCATATTGATTAGCAGTCACCAAGTAGTGTATGATTATGTTTCTATTTCCCTTAAGACTTCCTTGTTGGTTAACTGTTCCATCCATGGTATTCTCAGCATGCTTCTGTAGAACCACATTTCTGTTGCATCAAGTTTTTTTTTTCTAAACATTTCACCATAAATCAGGTGATAATTGCTACTAAGATGCAAGATTACTGGGAATGAAGAAAACTTAGGGGGCAATGGAATTGAAGGAGACAAAAGAAATTAATGACATGGGATTTAAATTTTGGATGATTGTCATTGAGAGGAAAGCAAGGACCCAGAAGAGAGTCCCACAAGCAAGAAGTAGAGGAAAAGAAATTATTAGCTTAGAACATTATGCTTACTTTTTTGACTTTTTTTTTTTTAATTTGGAAAGTTGACGTACCAAAGAGTAAAGCTCAACAGAAGAATGACTATGAAAATAGAAATTCACAGGGAAGTTACGTTACAGCAATGCAAAAGTGATTGAAACCAAGATGCCAAGTTAGAACCAATAATGTTGCAAATACTTCTTCGGGTTTTGTCAAGAATCTCTAAATATATAGCAAAAAGAATAACCCAGATGTGGTAGCAATATTCAATGCACTGACAAATGTTTTCTTTTCATCTCTGAAGAAATTTCCAGTTTCTACTGCCACATACGACTGATATAATATAAAAGTTCAGCACTCGTTTCTTTTTTCTTATGAAATTTTCCTGTTTTTTAGCATTTGCTTAGTTTTTGGAAGGCATCTTTTTGCTATTCCAACGTGCATTCAGGTTTGCAAGTCACATTTTACCATCCCCAGTTTAAACAATTCCCAACTATTTAAACTTCTTTTCCTAGGATGTTTCCATTAAAAATATTCTAAGTTGAAGAATAAATGGATTCTTAACCAAATCTGCAGCTCAATAACAATAATGATTTATTTCCTTTTTTTTTTTATCAATAATCTACTTTATTCTTTTCTCGAAGAGTGTTTAAAATCCAAATACCCATTTCACTGACTTATCTTTCCTAATTATCAGCAAATGAGTGAGATGAGTTTAAAATCTTTGATAAATCTTAAGTACCTGTGTTTCGTTTATGACTTTATAAGTTTATCATCAATATTCAATGACTGCTACTCAGATAAGGTCCATCTTTCAAAGACATTTCTCCAGAACAGAACCTTGCAAACCAATTTCATACTTGCCAGTCAGTAATAAAGAACTACATATTTTTCTCAATGCCTCCATAGTGTCATTCACTTGTATGAACTCATTTAATTTTATGTGATATAAATGTATTTTCAATCTCTCCATTGGTGGAATTAAAAGATGTATTCTTTAAAACACTGTGTACACTGCCACTACAATACAAATATCTAAGGTATGTTAATGAAATACATATTCATTCCATGAATGATTAGTAGTCAGGATGACACGTTCATCATTACAATTGGTTCGCAAAAACTATTAATACTCAATCTAATATATTCATTTATGTGTTCATTTTAAAAATTGAAAAAAATAAATAAAATCAAATGTGAAAAAGAATATCACTGTACTTCTATTTCTGCATAAACTTTGAAATTTTATTTACTAAATATTTTTTTCTATTCACTAAAAGTAGATAGGATAACCTATCATCCAGATTTACTCTCTTCCCTGGTCTTTTCAACAAGAATAGAGGTTTATGCCTTATTTTCTCAGGCACATTTGTGTTTATTCAACACCCACAGAGCCCGCCTGTGGTTTATACTGCAAATATGATGAACAGACCTTAGTTACAGTTTCTAGGAAAGAGCCTGCTATATATATATATATATATATATATATATATATATATATATATATATATATATGTGTGTGTGTGTGTGTGTGTGTGTGTGTGTGTGTGTGTGTGTGTGTGTGTGTGTGTGTCTTATTTACTCTCTTCCATGGTCTTTTCAACAAGAATAGAGGTTTATTTTCCGGTTTGGGATTGAGTTTTCCAGTTCCTTCTCAAGTCTTTTTTATTCTCTTTCACTCCCTCCTTGAATCTTGAGCACATTATTTTCCTGCTTGCAGTGAAGTGATTAAAAAAAAAATATTGTTATATCAAAATAAATCATCATCTTATGCAAAATTCATATTCTAATCAAAATTCTTCATCTTTTCCTCACTTTATTATAAAATGCATTTTTTCTATTGTGAATCCATTGCTAGGTTAGCTGCTAAGAAAGTTGGTTCCCTGTGTCATTCTATACAGAATCTATCTTACATATCTATAAGTCTACCATTCATCCATGCATAGAATATTGCTGTCGCATATGGCTTGGTGACCCTGCTATTCATCTTTAGCTCCTTGATAAAATCCAAAGAAGAATCAGCTATATTATCAATCCTGTTCTGGCATCTCAGCTTTAGTCACTTTCCCACTGCCATACGGTTGTCTCTCTGTGCCTTTTCTATAAATACTATTTTTTAGAAGCATTTCACCCCAAGCAAGGCAGGAGTGCCATTAGTACTCAAGGGGCTACAGAGAGTGAATATAAGGGAAAAGACTGGGTAGAGGGGGATTGAGGAAAGGATAAAAAAAAGGAACGGAGGAGAATACAAAGAAGAACAGGGAACAAGACATCAGAAAATATCAATTGACATTACATTTACATTTTTGAAGATTATAATTGTCAGGGAAGCAAGTAAGAGGAAGGGAGGTCCACTGTCGAAAAATGTGAGAGAAGTTTTTGGAGTAGAAGAGGCAGTTATATTTAAGGACCGAGATGCCAATCTAGTAAAAAGCTTAAATGCATGCAGCTGGGGCACCAGTGAAAATAGCACATAAGAGCAGATGTCATGGAAATATTTGTAGAAAAGACAGAGGGACATCACATCTGTGAGAACGTGACTAGAGTCAAAATCCCAAGTCAGGGCCAATCACATTGCATATCCGTCTTTGGATTTTGTCGAGAACCTCGAGATGAACAGC